>SEMN01000298.1:516322-640988 GCA_005408345.1 Macquaria australasica | reverse complement strand
GGAGTTATAGTAGTTGTGTTAACATTAATCTGTGGGGGTACATATAACCTACCAGGAGTAATGCTTAACAAGGCAAACACCCTTGGGATAGTTAATTTTGTCTACGAGAAATTAATGCAGAAATGTTGTCCTGAGGGTGGCGCTACAGGAGAGATCAGGGACTTGCCAAAATCATTAGGAGTCAACATCAGGGGACCAAGACTGTCAAGACCAAATTCCATGGTTATCAGGGCAGGAGGGACCCCAACAGGGCCCGACAAGACAAAAAGCACCCCTGCAAGCTCTGCCTGAATAACCCACAAGGGGACCCTGGGGCAAAAATGGAGGCCCTGATGACTCGCTTCACCCCCCCACATTTCTCCCACAGTAAACACATATATACAGAAATGGGCACCATGTAAGCACAATAGAAACTGAAATAATAAAGGCCCTAAAACTACATTTTAACTCAGGGCCCTTCCAAGACGGGGTCTTAAGATTGCTTTAGTGGGCATCTCAGTCCACATACTGTTATATAGTTTTGTTCCGGGGCTGTTTGGTTTGGGCTATAGCCACCTTAATTCCAATTAAGGGAGATCTTAATGTTACAGCATACAATGAAGTATTCTTTAAACTTTGCGGAGATAGTTTAGGGAAGGCCTTTTCCTGTTACGACATGACAGTGTCCCCATGCACAAAGCCAGGTCTGTAAAGAAATGGTTTTCACATTTTGGTGTGGAGGAACTTGACTTGCCTGAACAGAGCCCTGACCTCAACCCCATCCGACACCTTTGGGATGAACTGGAACGCCGACTGTGAGTCAGACCTTATCGCCCAACATGTGTAGCTGTTTAGCATGTTGAATGAGAGCAAATCCCTGCAGCCAGGCTCCAAAATCTGGTGGAAAGCCATCAGGGAAGAGAGGAGGCTGCTATAGCAACATGTTAAGGCCCATGGGTTTGTAATGAGATGTTCAACAATCACATTATTTTGTGTGTCCGCAGTGTACATTCTTAATGACTGTGTGGTTTGAGTATACAGTATCATCCTAGTTAAAGAGAGAAATATAATGCACAAACACCAGCGCTGTAGTCTGACCTAAAGAGACCTAATCATAATGCTGACACTTACTGTGTGCATAGTGTCCACCCACAACACTGATACGTTTGTATGTAGTTGTTGACTTAGTGTCACGCTATGTGACAACCAAGAGCAGCCCACCCTCTCTCACACTCTCTCATCTTTTATACCTCTCTCCACCAGGCTGTGTAATCAAAATAGCTTAAAATTAATCATAAAAGTAAATGATGACAATGTTTACGCTCCAGTAAAGGGGATTGTGTCTTTGCGAGTGTGTTGAAGTATCATCATGCTTGTATGTTGTGTATTAAGTACTTAATATGTGTTATGTTGGCTATTATCTATCGTCATGTGCATGCGTTTGCTGTCTGTGTGTGTTGTTGTTGTTGTGTGTATGTGTGTGTGTAAGAAAGCATCTCTACTTGGTGCCACGAGTACACTGCCACCATTTCATCCAACAGTTTAACAATCCCCCGAACACACACAAACACACCTCATCAATCTCTCTCTATCCCCCTGGAATAAAACCTGTCAGCTGATCAGATCACCAGAGCCCATTCAGTAAATGTTGAGACCACACCTCTCCACTCACATTATGCCCACCTTCTCACCTAAACTGCCAATCAGAGGAGCAGACAGAGCGCCTGACACGTCTCTGAATGGGCTGCAGTTCCAACCAGAGGAAAAAGATTTTCCTTCCTGATCTTGGCAACAAAGCATCTTAGTCATATCTGTAAGATGGATACCAGAGTAATGCTAGCCTGGTTCCACACCACTACCCAGGTCAAATTTTGCAGAGTGATGCAAATAGGTCTGGTGCAGCTCTCATGAATGGCGGTTGGAGAAACGACCAAAACAATCAGAGCTTTTGTGGGTTTGGACTAAAAGCTGGTGACATTACAGAGCTGAGTCATAGTCAACAGTTAAATCACTGCTCACAGTATATCATACTGCATGTTTGTAACCATAGACTTAATACAATTTGACATGTTCATGATTGCTTTATTTTCTAAGAGGGGTTATCTTATATAGGTCACATAGCAGACTAGAATCCGGCAGATACTGGAGTTTTAAGGCAAATACCAACATTAAGAGTTTGGAAAATGAGACAGCAATAAATTGGTTAATTTTTAACATAAAACACACAACATAAACTAACATTTTTATAAAAGATCCCTTGAATATGATTATTAAAGAGTTGTGACCAACATATGTACTGAACAGGACATTTTACAGTAGAAAAATATACTTGTGCCCTCTGGTGGACAAACTACGCAATAGCGACTCTACCGTAAACATATTTCTGGCATTTCAGTACAGCAATTTTTTGTTACCCATCAGCTGACATATGTATCTGTGATAATATCAGCTGATAATAATGGCCCAGCTGATTTACTGTATGGGCTCTATAGGAGAGACAAGACTAATGCCTAATGAGGACAGCCTGGATTTGCTGGCTGGGTAACATTTGCTAGCTAGCTATTTTAGCTAACATGTTAGCTACCGTTACATCCCTGCTGCTGTCCAAACCCACTTTAACTCACATTATCACAATGACAAGACTTACTTGTCTAAACATGAGAAAATAGTCGAGTTAGGGTTGGAGCAGAACTAACGTTCTCTGCCTGCTAAAAGGATAATACTTTAACATAGTTCTCAACACAGGGTTTAAGAGAGACCACACAAACTAAACACAGCCTCCTCTGTTCGGTAAGTGTCAGTGTTTTATTAATATAGGAAAACTTTGGTGTTGTGGAAATCTTCGAACTTCACGACACCTTGTCACGCGTCATTGTATTTCAGTAGCAGACTGTCTTTGCATAAAGAGCATTAGCAATATTGATTAGCATTCTCTGTGGACTTGCTTCCCAAGGTAAGTTAACTCTCCACTAGTAAATGTTTCTGCTCTTAGTAAAATAACATGTCTAGTGAGCTCCTCGTGTTTAGAAAGAAGACGACATACTCTGACAGAAAATAATAATATTTCACCTTCAGACTGAGGCTGTACTTTCTCTGCCTGACTACCCCACCTGGAAGCGTTGGTTTGATCAATCACTATGCAGGGGAAGACACATTAGGGCAGATGGTGTGCAACGCTACATCAGTTTCTAACTTCAGTATTGCCTCTCGCTGGTTGCAGTAAAGCACAGACAAGTCTGAGTTTTACCTCATTTCACCCTCCAAAAAAACAAGCCAGGCGACTTGGAGATCAACTTCATGCTTGTGATAGATGACAGATGTTCCTGTGTGTAACACTGGCTTCAATGATAAAAAGACTGAGACTGGATGCTGATATCTGCCAAGGTCTGATGCTTTGCCCTGGCAAGACTACATATTATTTGGCCCTTCAGAAATGACGTTTATGATGTGTGGAGCACAAAAGCGCTGGTCCCAGAGGGATGATATTTTCCCTAAACCTCTCTCTCTTTCTGTTCCCTCTGGAGTAACTTCTTAACTCTAGGTGCTATTTTTATTCATGAAAAACTAATTTACCACAAAGGTGGGACATGAACTCATGGATACAGGATGTATTCCTGTTGTCACACACCACATGGGCACCTCCGTGTGTCTCTACCTCTTTGTTTTTAATGGATTATTCGCTCCTTTCTTTCTTCATGTCTTTTTCTTTCCATCTCACCACCCTTGTCTCTCACAAGTTCCTTTCCTTATATACGTCTCTCTTTTACCCGTTTCTCCCAATCCTCCTTTTCCTCACTTGTGCCACCCTCCTCTTCACTCTCCCTCACTTACTCTCTGTCCCTCAGACTGCAGTGAAGGCAAGCCCTGGGATCAATATCAAAGCTTTGCATAATTCAACAGCTGCCTCAATAATGTATGACGCAATGAGCCACTTTGGAAGGACGCCTCCCTCCCTCTCTCTCTGTCTCTCCAAGTCTGTGTCTCTCTCCCTCTGTCTGTCTACCTATGCTATTTGCATTAATGATAATTGTGTAGCGTTCAAACAATGAAATGAAATTAGTTTCTGAATCCTGGCCATGTTCAGATTTGTTTCCTGCACGCCTCAGTTCCACATTAAGAAGGAAGTTCAGCTCTGAAATTTGTTCCAGTTGCTACGATAACATAAGGACTGAACGAAATGTCAAAAAACAGGATGATTCAACAATCATCATGAGTCACCGCTGCAATTAGCATTGTTGCAAAGAGGACTACTGTAGGAGTGGAAGGGTTCATTCAAGTCTAACACTGAGGAAGAGTCTCTGTAGCTGCTGTAGCTGTGACAATACAACATACTGTATGACAGGGATCAAAAGCTAGCCTGCAGTACGTTAACACCAACAACACAGTCACCACAGATCAAAGACAGCACACTGAGCACTTATTCATTATTTAAGGAGAACATAAATGTCTCACTTTTAATGTAGAGCAAATATCAGACATGTTTTACCTGAAAAGGCTCTTTTAGATGTCGTCTCTCACACTCCAGATTAAATGTCCTAGATGGATTGTGAAAAATGGACTTCTTGGTTATTTTTCTTTAGGACGGAGATTAAATTATGAAGATAACATTGATATATTACACCATAACAAATGCACATGTTCTCTTTTGCCCACATGGGAAGGGTTAGGCCGGTGAACAATCTCAAGAGAGATTACAGGGAGTAGTCCATGATGACACTGCACTTTCAGCACTGTGGGATTAGCATTAGTGTACACGTGGTGTTAGATTCACTCAGGTCCCTTCAGCACCTAGTGGCGCAGTTCAAAAACTGTCTCCAGAGACCTCATCTCCAAAGATTTAAATGTAAGGACTCAGAAACAGTCACAAAGTGAAATATCATCACCTAAACTGGTTCATCTCGCAGCAAAATGAGTTTCAGAATGTGAATCTGATTCTGTTTGAATTGACTGTAACCAGATGTTGTCTTGCTAGCCAAACATTTGCTACCACAGAGTGTTTGAGGCTACAGGAAAAAGACTTTAATGTCTATAATCTATTAATCATAATGAACACAATTAATCTGAGGTTCTCACATTAACATTTTATTAGCAGTCAGCATGTGGACTCTTTATTCAGTGCTGTGTGGATTTATATTCTTATAAAGTTGCAAATTCTGAGGAGCTGCTGGTTCCACACTGTAAATTTGCAATTTAAAATGTTCCTTTAATGATGTCCTCAATGTTCCATAGAAACACAGGAGTCTAATACTACAAGTTAAACATAAAGTTCAACTTCTTTTCTGAGAAATCATGTTTTTTCTGTCAGCTTGGCATGGCCGGTGGCTCTGCGTTACCACGATACCCATGAGCCCTGGCTGCCGTTGATATGGAGAGGAAGCCAGAGGCCCAAATCAGAATCAGAAAATTAAAACACTTTGTCGTTGCAGCTGGGAACCAAACACCAGCCAGAGCTGCCAATATTCATCCAAAATTGAGGGGATTTAAGCAACTGAATGTTTTATCAGGTTTCTACAAAGTGTAATCTTTAGCTTTAGCTTGCTGTTAGTGGTACGCGCTAGTTTTAAGGTCAGTTGTTTCTTTCTGAAATGCATGAGTCGTAAATGTCTGTCCTTACATTTTTATGTACCTATGCTTTCATTTTTGACTTAACCAAAAGAAATTATTTCTAATGTGGCAGCTATGCTCTATTTCAATACGAATGATTCAGTCAGAAAGATTTCATGTCAATCTAAGCTCCTGGAAATGCTCCAACTGTCAGTCACCTAACATTTTCTAAGCAGAAAATGAACTGGATTCATACTTCTGGAAGCGGAGACCATAGAAATAACCTCTCCTACTTCATAACTCTCTATGTTCGTCTGAAGTGTTCAGAACTCATGCAAGTTAGCATTTAGCTTCACCTTCAGCGTTTGAATTCTTAATGCGGGATTGATTCTGAATGAGATACTCTGCTGAAGACTACAACTTGGTGACAACACGAATACTAGAAACAAACGTGAAATTTTCATGTTCCACTAACCGATGGAAGCCAGTGGCACTCGTGAACTTGGGGGAATTTAAACTCTTCAACCCACTTACCGCCTCCAGGCACTGGGGAGTGTTTTACTAGAAAGCACAAGACAAGACGATGTGCAGAGTGGCGGAAAGAAAGGAGTCGACTAAGCACAAACAGTCTTTCCACACTGGTTCAGCTCAGGGCCAACGAAATGGAAACCGACAGCTCCTCAGATGCCATTATAACGATAGCTGATGGTTCATGTATTTGCAGAGAAGATTGTGCTGCGAGTGTCTGTGTGTGTGTCCGCAAGAGCATGAACATACAGTACACTCAGATAAGCATTAGTGTTTTTGTATGAGAAAAGAGCAGCAGGTCTGTTTAGAAAGGTCAAAGTGTCCCAGAATTGAGCCTCTGTGACCTTGGCTTGAATGAACGCATCGCCAAATCCCACTGAGAGTGATGACCCCTCCCCACTCTTCCCAACAGCACCAGAGGGGGTAATCACACACACACACACACACACAGTTCCTCCCTTTCCCCGCTGCGACAAGGTGAGCGAACAGAACTGCTGTGTCACACCGAGGGTCAGGACACTGTTACACAGCAGAATTAAAATGGTGGTTACCTTGAGTGCCGTAACAGCCAATGATATACAGCTGGGACGATGACAACGATGATGATGATGATGATGATGATGAATGAGTAAACTCTCATAGGTGATGGTCTAACAATGCTTAATAATGTGCTACAAAATGCACGTCACGTTTTGTGGTAAGATTTATTGGTACAGTAGATCCCCTAAAACAAGAACAGCATCTTCTTTAAAATATAAAGCACTGACTGAAATAATAAATGGAGGAGCTGTGCACCAGCTTATTTGTTAGCTGGTTAACACATTTTGCCTGTTTCCTTTTTTTTCTCAATTTAATTTTATCTTATTTTTATCTGTATTTTCTTTCTTTTGACTACATTTTCAATATCCAATGTTGTATACATATACATATATAACACAGAATGTATAAATAAAGTGGTTAATTCGTTGCCAAACATCATTTACATAAAAGTAGGTCAGAAAAACAGATCAGAAAGAAAATCGTCAATCCAATGATTCAAAAAATCCTTAGAGCAAGCAGATAAAGACTACGCCCTGTACGTGACTTGGTTATACAGAGTGGAAAAAAATGTTACATCTGAATTTAAAGCTACTTACAAAGAAATCCTCAGGCGGTATTGAGGACAATGAAGGTCAAGAAGTTAATTGTGTACATTGTGTAACACCCTACTCTCAAGTCACTGATCAATACTGGAGACCCAGCATGCACAGTAGTGACAAATAAAAAATACATTTAGGTGGGAAATAATGAAATAATGCTGAATTATTTACATGTGAGATGCTTTTCTTCAAAGATTATTTTCCAGAAATGTTAAGCGGAACAATTGTGTAGCTGAATATTGATTGTGAGTTGAATAACGAGCACCTTCTTTGTCATGAAACTTTGCTTGCCTGGATTCTCCACAGCACCAGATTACTTTGTCTAAGAAGCCATTTGGGACTAAATAAAAAAACAGCCACCTCATGCAATGTCGCTAGTGCAGAAGTGAGCAATGTAACGTTGATTTTCATGCCTTAATTGCTGTGTAGCGCTATATGAGAGGAAAACACCAAGGAGATTAAAAAAAAAAAAAAGAAGAAAAAGGCTCAGCTCAGGAGCTCTGAAACATCAGACAGAAAGCTCCCAGCTTCCCAACCATAACTTCTGCTGCCACTGTGCTCAATCAATTCTTTCAAGGCAATCTAGCAGAGCTTAACAGTGATGAAAATGTCTCCTTCTCACCATCCAATATAGGAGACAGACACAGAGACTGACACAGGAAGAAATATTTCAGAGGCAGGAGGGGATTGGCGATGGGAATAGGAAGGAACAATGGCACCATAAACGTGAGAAACCGTAAAGTTATTAGACGAGCGTTTGTTCAGCCCTTTCACCGTGTGACTGGAGAAATCTGTACAACGTGACAAACATCACAGGTGAGTGTGTGTTTGTACGGCAGAGAATCCATGTGTAACAGCTGTAGCTATTTTTCCCAAAACTGACTCCTTCAATCCATCATCTGTCCGTCAATATCCTTATTTAATAAAGAGACCAGAGAAGAATAACGAGAAGGCAGTTTTTGTGACCTTTCACTAACAACGTTTTTGTCAGAACATTTCTCCTTTTTTATTTTCCGGACACTTTGTTTTCTTCTTTGCTGTTCCTTCAAAGCTTCTTTCTTTCACCGTGTTGCTCTTCACTCTCTGTAACACACACATTAGATTTAGCCCCCTCTTCCTGTACACAGCTCGTCACACCATCTAACGGTCTTGCCATTTGTTGATGCAGCTCATGGAAAAATTAGAAGCGCTTGGTTTGATGCAACAGATCTCCCTGCTAATGCAAATATGGCAGAATCATTGCCACATGAGAATGAGCTTGTATGTAGGTATGTCAGAATGAATTCATTAAGTTTTTCTTTGTGTGTGTCATGCATAAAACTGTGTAAGAAAACCAACTACAACATTCACAGAACATTTGCTGTATAATAGTGAAGAAATATGAGCAAATACTAATTAAATAGTCCATCTTGCCTTCTCTTCCAGGCTTTTGAGACATACAGTAGTTACAAACGTAAACACATCAAAATCTAACATTACAATTTTATATATATATTTTACCGCTTTGACAAGCCATTTCATGTTAGATTGAAATTCTTAACTCATCATTGTGAGTCAAATTCTTGATTTAATTATTATTACTTGTGCCACCTTATCACAGAAAGTAAATTATATAATATTTATTATCTCAATGATAGGTAAACAGATGAGAGCAATTACAAATCATCATCTCAGAGGATCAATTACAAATTATCACCTCAGAGGATCATGTCATGTTCCATAAGTATGACTCGCACAAAAAAACATCTTTTATTGCAGAATATCATCTGACTCACGCTTAAAGTTGATGATTTCCAATCACTCCCACCTGTTCACCAACCGTATCATTTACAGAAAATATTTTGTGATTCACCCTGTTGAAGGTCATGAGGCTATGATGAGTTTTCATTATGAATATTGAATATCCAAAAGGCATAAATACATTTTAACCTACTTTGGATTCATTGCCTTGGATCAGTTCCCTCATGATGGGAAGACTCCACACAGAGCACTCAGACCTGATTTATCAATACCAATTTTGTTTTTCAAGATACGTCAGAGTAAACTGTATCAAAGGCGGCCAATCCAAGAACACAAAGCACAAATTTATACTTATCTGAACTTATAGTTGATATAACTGATTGTCACTAATTGGAGGTAATAACTTACTGCATAAGTGAGTCCTTTTACTTTTGATACTTTAAGTAAATTTCACTGATAATACTTACATACTTTTACTTAAGTAAGGTTTTGAATGCAGGACTTTTACTTGTAGTGGAGTAATTTCACAGTGTGGTATTACTTAAGTAAAGGATCTGAGTTCTTCTTCCACCACTGATGTTAGGGATAGATGGGGCTGATGAGAGCATGCAGCTAAAAGGTCATGACCTCTGCACTTCTTCATGCCAGCAGCCTCTCTAAGGTGGTGATGAAAGCTGTTACTAAGGCCTGAGCTGAGAATGGCTAAGTACCTTTCAGCATGACTGAAATAGGATCTTAGATCTCCAACAAGCAGCAACTAATGCGTGTTTCAAAGTTCAGAGCAAATACTGCTGTGACCTGGGAGCAATCCTGTTTGAGAGGAAAAGTGTCAGGAACAGAAATGACATGATAACTGAAAGCAATTCAAGCATCTACTGCTCAGATTTTAGGTGTAAAAATATTCCTTTAAGCCTAGAATGATGACGTGAGAAAGAAGTGCAAGAAATAACAGCAACGAGAGCTTACAGGAGAGATAGACGGGGTATCTTTACTTCTAGATAAGCACATATTACAGCAAGTAGAGGTGGGAGATTTATATGACACAATGGGAAGAGGAACAAATGAGCTACTACATCCTAATATACAGCTCTCTCAAGCCCATGCATGTGCACAGACATTCACAATGTTGAAAGGTTTTCCATCCATTCTTTCTACTTTAAAAGACTACGTTTTTGGGAGATTGACCATTTGGTGAACTTTTACATTGAGCATTAAAGTAATGATTAGAAACTCAATACTCAATGCTAATACTTTAGCACAGGTTGAGCAATAACAGATGATTAGCATTATCCAAAGTAAGAAGCCTGACATTTCAAATAAGGACTTTTAAGTTGATCTTATTGTGTGGTCTGCTGAGTCATTAACCACAAAAAAAGAAAAGAAATACCATTAATTTAATACAGCTAATATGGCAGTGTATTTTGATTTTGATTTTTAGATTTTTTGTGGTACACTTGTCCATCAAACCCCACCGTCCCCTTTAATGTCAACAAAACAAAACATGATGAAAGTATTGCATGAAAATACACTCAGTTACCAGTTTATTAGGTACGTCTAGCTAAAACGTATGCAGTCTAATACAACAGTCCTGCAATAAATCTTAATCTTTTACTTGAAAGTGTTTTAGAGAGTTGTTGACAACTTTGTGGTCACTTTGGAGGCTGCAGTTTGTGGTGCTGTTGAATTGTATTGCATTATACAGAGAGGTGTTTCTATTATTTTGTCCACGCCGTTTATGTCAACGAAGGTAGGCTAAATAACAGGTACACAAAAGCTGAACATTATAACCTTCATAACAGTAGGATTTATTACAGGACTGTTGTATTAGATTTAGCTAGGCGTACCTAATAAACTGGCAACTGAGTGTATTTTCACAAAGGAAATAGTCCATGGCAGGTCAAAACTGTTTGTTTTTATATCAGTGTGTAGGTTTATTTTACCAATCTACACTTTCAGGCAATCTAAACATACTTAATCATTCTAATTTTCTTATATCTGAGACAATGATAGTTTCTTGTCATGTAACACACTCTGCACTAAGGTGTTAACATGCAGCACTGGATCCAGTGATACACCTGCAGGTTTTCTGTGGCTATTTCAGAAGATTGAAATGAAACAGGCACCCCAACAGGCATAAAGCCCCATCTGCCCACAATTTTTAAAATTCTAATAGAAAGATTTACACTTTTTTTTAACCTCAAACCATGCATTTAGTAGCTGCAGCTGCATGAATATTTGATATGGACCATCAACAAAGGATACTACAGGCTGTAGAGGCTGTGGCATAAATCCAACAGTGCACAGGCTCTAACTTGGAGAGAAATCGGGGGTGTACTATTTATTTGCCATAACGTTCATAAAATATGTTTAAATTATTTTGCTTCTGCTAACGTCAGACTTTTTTTAATCCTACACACTGGGGCTTTAAAAAGAACAGTAACTTCACAGTATACGAGATAAAAATCTAAATAAGAATTTTAAATTGTGATTAAAGTCGAGATGAAACGGCATTTCGAAAAGTTCTAGCTTCCGTATAGTGACATATTTGCTAGTGAAACAGGGTAGGCAGACGGGACTTAACGTCTGGAGGAAACTGATTTGAATGTTGATAAGTGGGAGTGACACACCAACGTACCACGCTGTTGCTAGCTAGCTAATGAATCTCAGCTCTGTGCCGCCATATTTTGTTTTACATGAAGAAAACATGATTGGATTTTGATATAAGAATACAGAGAATTTGATTTTTTGTATTTATTTTGTTTGGCATATATTGTTAAATAGGTGCGCGATGTGACCAGGGATGTGATCTAAAAGGGTTAAAAGGGCATTTTTCATTTCATCTCTACTTTAAGTATTTCTGAACTTTTGAACTCAATTGATGACAGTTTCTCCTCCGTCATCATTTCCCAACCAAACATCCTATTCCAGTCAAACTACATCTAATTATGGAGCAAGACAAAACAAAATGCCTCCTTGTTATTTCCAGCACGTGTCCTGTCCATCGTCCACCAGCCACTGCCTTCTTTGACCTCAGTCGTGATATATCAATAAAGGGCACGCAACCTCTTTAACCTTTCATCTTTCAGCACCATCGTGGTCTTCCAAGCGTCACCCGACTCAGGCAGGGATGGAGAGGTCGCTACGGCAACGGCCATGAAAAGGCGCGGTCCCCAGGCACCGAAGCAAATTGGCTCCACCATCGAATGTGAATCTTTAATCACACTGTGCCGCCCCGAGGCCAACTCTCACCTCTACCACATCCATGTCAGACGATGCCATGGAGATACACTCCCTTATGTATGTGTGTGTGTGTGTGCTGCACACACAAGTCAGACTGAGGGAAACTCGTGGGAAAAACAACTGCATTAGTTTGCTACATGTACACCTACATACACAACTGACAGTCCTATTTTATGAAGGATTTTATGAATTATTGAAGGTAGAGCTGCAACCTGGAATTACTGTTCTTGAAAAGTAATTCCCCTCCATTCATTAATTGTGCTCATTTTTGTCTCCAGAGGTCACAAATTCGCACAGCAGAGTTACAGAACAAAGTCTAATCTTAGCAATAGGACTGCCTTCATGAATGGGCAGCAGAATTATAAAACAACGTCCGTACTGCAGATCGTTCTGGAAGCCTCTTATTATGTATTGGATGTCCATAGTCTTTCATGAGCTCCCTGCCTGTCTGACTAAGCTTTATCTTACTGAGTTCAACCTGTGTGTGTGAGTGTGTAGGAGGGAGGATCTACACGTAATGGTTATATCGAGTTTATTTCCACTGATTCTTTTACTTTTCCCTTTCTCTCCGCCCACATCTCCCTCAACGAGAGCAAACGAGAGAGAGAGAGAGAGAAAAGAAAGACATGATGTTTCACATCTCACTTCAAAGGATCTCTGGACTTTTGGGATGTTAAAGCCTGTTTCCCATAAACCAACTGCTGCTAGAGTCGTAATTAGCATTCTCAGCGCTTTGTTCGATACGTTTCATAAACATCTTAGAGAAATACCTGCACTGACAGGCTAGTAGTAGCACATGCACCCACTACATACTGTACACTGCTGGAGCTAGTCTAAATGTACGGCCCTTAACAACACAGTTTTTTAAAAAGGGGTGGAGCGTTTTAGTCGCCTGTCAAAAGGATATGTTTCTATTTCTACATACAATCAGTTGCCAGTTTATTAGGTACACCTAGCTAAAACTAATGCAGTCTAATACAACAGTCCTACAATAAATGAAACAGCTGTTGAAACAGTTTTAGAGAGGTGCTGATTCAATTGCATGGTTAGTTTGGAGGCTGCAGTTTTTGGTGCTTATGAATTGTATTGTCTTATATAGATAGGGGTTTCTAACATTTAGTATCCTCATTGATATAAATGATGTGGACAAAATATTAGAAACACCTCTCATTGTAACACAATACAGTTCAACAGCACCACAAACTACATCTCTAAAACTGTTTCAACAAAAACTGAACATCATATCCTTCATGAAGGGAGGATTTATTGTAGGACTGTTGCATTAGTTTTAGCTAGGTGTTCCTAATAAACTGGCAACTAAGTGTATGTGTAAATACACTTCTGACTCTGCAATACACATGTGTGTTATGAATCCTTATGCGCCCCTCTCTGTTTTTTTTAAGGCTCTAAATGGATGTTAAGTGTAATCTCTGTAGGCTGCAATTTAAATGAGACAAATCTACTTTCAATATGTTGTGAACTTGTGAACTATACTGATCGTTCAAGACCTGCAGTTTCACTATGAGCATATACAATAAAGTTTTGGGCGAAATAAAATAAATAATAAAAAATAAAAAACACACTAAGCATTACTAGGAAGCTCAGGAGCAAACTACTAACCAAACAATATGCTGAGTCAAAATGAAAACGCTAAATAAAGTAGCTAAAGTAGGGTCGGACAAATGGATGCTTCTACTGTATAACGCTGACGTGTCCCCTCTGGTAAGACCTAATTTCCCATAAACCCCACTGCTTCCTGTCCCTATTCTTTGAGAAACGTGGAAGTGATTTATTCCCATCATGCACTTCCTTCACCTTCCATAACTCTGAAAGCTTAAGCTTAAAACTCCTTTTGCATGAAGCGATACAGCCAATTCCAAAACCAAATCAGACAAAAGGTAGATTTCCCAAGAAAGGAGCTCCGCTGTGTTAATGTAAAACCACAGCAGGGAGACAGGATTTTGAGCGACTTGGAGACATTTTTGAAACCAAGTGAGAACTCTGATACTCAGGAATCAGCACTCACACAAACTCCACAAAACACAGCATGCAATTTTCTGTCAAATAGGCACACACACACACACACACACACACACACACACACACACACACACAGTGTAAATGGACACACACACCTTTGTGAGCTCAGTGTGGGAGAGTTAATCAGAGTAAATAGCTCACACTAATCCATGTCCTATCTCACCCGGTCCTCGCCTAGGTATTTGTGTAGGCAGCCTGTGTGTGTGTGTGTGTGTGTGTATTTATATATAAGTTGGCTGGTTGAGCTTCACAGGGAATATGGCTCTTAAGTGCCGTTAGGTTTGTCAGCTGTATGTGTTTCTTTGTGAGTTTGAGAGTTCAGACAGACAGACATATGATAAAGTCAAAAATATAAAGTCATCACTGCATTACACAATTTTAACACTAGGGGCTGCTGTGTAATATTTGTTATGGAGGAATGTTCCTGTAAAAGTAATAAAATTGAAGCGTAATATTCATAAGGCATGTAATGCTTACTCTTCAAATTATATCATCAAATATGTCACATTTAGTCTGACATTTTGTTTTGGCTTTTTCAAATTGATCGGCCTTTTAAAAAGGGTGATTGGATTTCTTACTGTAAAGGCTGTAGTGTCATCACTCTCCTACCAAATGTACCCATTAAGTGGAAAATGATCACCATGGAAACCTTGAAGAAGAATTTTAGATCTTAGATCAATAAAAACAATGTATGAAGAAGTTTCCCTGCCTGTATCTTCTAAAGTCATTTTCACCAATGGTCCAAAATTGCCATCTGGATTAAAATCTACATTTCCAAAACCTAAACGTTATAATATTAGTTACTTAGCAAGTATTAAGGCCAACTACATCCTCTGAAAACAGCACTCAGTGGAACAACATATACCCAAACCACCAGTATGCCCCTTGAAGATGCTAAAGAACTTAGAAATATAGAAAGAAATATAAAAACACTATAGTAGGTCATGATTTATTTGGCATTAGATTTGGTTTCTGAAGGTTTAAAATAACATGTACAGATAGAGATAAAAACAGAGTAGAAACAAAGCTGTGGACAAGCAACAGTAGTACTTCGGATCCAGCAGTAATCTTATCTTTGGTAGAAGTCAAAATCAGTAAATCCCACTCATGACTCACAGTGTATTAGAGTATTGTTGCGATGTGAACTTGTGCTGTGCCACTACAATTTGAAAAGAAAACACATTTCTTATTCTACCCAAGTACAGACTGGCCTTGGGGACATTTATTAAAAACCAGCACACTATGAAATTTGAAGACATAATAAAAACTATTCTAGCTAGGTTTGAACAGCTTGTTGTGTAATTTTAAATAATAATGATGCTTAGAAATGTTGTATTCTGCCCTGACAAGCTGAGATTAAATTGCTCTTGTTAGTTTACAAGTGGACATGGGTAGCATTAACACGAGGAGACTGCAGTTCTCATTTTGAACAATAAACCAAGCTTGGTTGTAGTCAGACAATCTTGTCGGCTGGCAGCATTTTGAGAATCCTGCAGCATTTTAAATTGAAGACTAAACCCAACACTGTTTCTCAGTGGTTACTAATATAAGTGGTTTTGATGGCAGCCAGCCCTGGACTAAAATTATACATTTAAAAGCCACACATCCCTAAACACCTCCATAAACTGCAGCCCCCTTCAATTAACTGACAATTGCCCCTTGCAGAAAACAATACATTCACAGGTGTAAAGTAGTTATGTGCACTGAGAGAAATCAAGGACAAGCTGTGAAAGAGTTATCAGATAAATGTCCCTTCATACTGGTTCAACACCGTAGAGTTTAGCTGCTGCAAAATGAGAAATGACATTGAATGTTTCAAAGGGGATGGTAACAGAAAACTGAAAGTAATTTGTAAAAAAAATAAAATAAAAATGGTAGTAGAGAGCTGAACGCTTTGGTTGGGGATATGAAAAATAACCACTTAATAACAGACTAAATCTCTCCATTATTGAGATACTTGTAAAAGTAAATGGTTATTTTCGCCTCCAAAATGAAAATATTTTGAAAATTAACATTTGAATGTTCTTTCAAAAAGGTAAATGAAATGTTTGTGAGTCCGTAAAACTGAATTTGAGTTGTCAGCCATAACCTGGCTGTCGCCGTAGTTACCAAAATACTGAGAATACTTATTAATGCAGAAAAGGTTTGCTGAGCATCTGTGTATGTGCTATTTCTATCAACACCCTGACTCACAGTCATACACCAGGAGCCCAGAATCTCATTCCAGCACTAAAACTTAAATTGGTTGCCCCGAGAGCAACTCAGCTAGCTGGGAGAGAAAGTAGAGCATAATCGATGCACTCTATTCACCCGGACCTTCCCAGACTTTATCAGTGAAGCAATCAGCCCTCCCTCACCTTATCACCTCACTTTCAAAATCAGCCGAGTGGATAGCGAGGACTGTTGCTGCCATTTTCCTCACAATGGAAATTTTTCCGCCAACCCAAAGCAATGTGATCCCCTTATCTATTTTTGCACTGCAGCCATTGGATTGCTCTCCATTGAAGTGCTATTGATCTGCCTTGTATGCTGTACTGAGGGGGAAAAAAAGGGGGTGTAATCAATACTCCCAGCCTCCATCCTTGGTCCTCCACCCTCAGCTACCTCACACTCTTAAAAAGGGATGAGGCATTTTCAATTACCTGCCTTATCAGTTACTTTTCAACACCACTGTATATATGCATGTTGAATACTAATACACAGTGCTCCAGTACAATGTGTTACCATAACTGTTGAGAATGATCTATTTTGAGTTTATGTGACATTTTTACATAACACATTTACATTGGGTATTAAAGTGACACTATAAGTTTTGAAGAAGGAGAAATCACATATTTGTCCTCTTACAAATGAAAAGTTAAATTCATGAGCATTAAAAGGCACCCTCGCTCAATCCAATGCCTGTGCAGCCTCACTTGGTGTGGTATGACCAGTAGCTTATGGTGGCAAATGTTAGAAAATTTTCGCAAACTTAAGATAGAAACTGCTGCGTAACTCACATTACTACATACGTTTTTTGAGTGTGTGGCTCTTCTCTACTTGGGCTGTGTGAGCACTGTGTAGTTAGCATCAACAACAAACACCATTATCGCTGAAAAGATCAAGTTCATCATCTACGGACTGTCAAACATTGTCAACAGAAAATCCAGAGACACTGACTGACAAATGGGATGTACAGAGCTACCACAGCAGTAATCTCTATAGACGGATATCTGCAGATGAATGCAGAATCTGTAGGCAAGGGGCAAGATCTTGGTATCGGAAGCTTTCTGGTTTCCGTTTGTAGTCCAAGTAGTATTGACCATTTGACCAATCACGTTTGAGTGGGCTTTGGTTGCAGGCAGGTAAACAGTCAGATGAGCAAAAATGCAATCTCAGAACTCATCGGCTATTGCTTGATGACGATTTAGCTTTTTATCAATCTTGGAACCCTAGAGATTATGTTTTTATTAGCTTTTTTAAAATGTATCTGCATCATATCGTTGTCAGACGATAGCCGATGGATTCAGATTGCTAATCGGACTGTAAACAATGACCAGCGCACAGAAGAGGAAGTCTTGGCCCGGATATCCGCTGGCTACACCGGAAGCCCCAAAACATTGGCTAAATCATCGTCACACGACGCCAATGGGTTCCGAGATTGCCACAGCAGTAAACATCTAGAGAAAAAGATGTGATACAACTGAATAAGTCAAAAGGAAGTTTTTGACCGCCAACCTCCACAGAAACACCAGCCTCAGCCAGAACTGCTGGGATTCTGCTTCAGGTCTGCTTAAGGTTATTAGACACTGAAACAATGACACTTAAAAGCCGTCCTGTCTGACCACTATGCCACCATTTTACACCACAGGACAGAGCTTTAGAAATGCAATATACCATTTAGAAATCAATACAGCTTCTCTCAAAGAAACATGAACACAGTCAACGGAGATCAATTAAATGTCAAAATAATTATCTGTCAAAACATGTTATTGTCCCCTGAGGTAAAAAGAAAATGTAAGAAAATAAAAAAGATTTGTACGTTCCCATCATCCTGCGTTCAAAGTTCAAATGTTGTTCTCATGTGTTACAGATGGACCAGACCTGAGGGAATAAATCGCTAAAATATCTGGATGTTTCATCAGTTTTATCAACAAACAACAGTTGTAAGCTCGAATGAAGGTGACTCACATTGGTTCACAGGAGTGGAGGAGTGTTTCTTTATAACCCAGAAGGACAGACCGGATGACAGATGGACGAAGGATACTAATAATGTTCATTGTTTCACAGGAATTCCTCTGTTTCCTCTGAAGGTATTTGCTTCGTTTAACAACTGTGTTGAAAAATGCTGTGTCATTTTCTGCTGACTGCTGCTGCTGCTATTTAGCACTTGCCACCAGTGCAGTAATAATCTGTCCTGTGGTTGTCTGTTTCTTCGAATTTGTGTGTATGTGTATGTGTGTGTGTGTGTGTGTTTGATCCCATCAGGCCCCTTACCTGTCAGATGATTGAAATAATTCCCTATTCAGCATCTGTCGTACTTTCAACCTGGGCTCTGAGCCCTAAATCATCGCACCACATAGACACAGGCCCACACACACACACACACACACAGGCCTAACGCTGCAGGTCCACAGCTCATTGAACAGTCACCATGGTGATTATACACACAGTTCAGCTTTGATGCAATGCAGATGGATTAAATGTCCACTAAATGCAACTCACTGCTGTCATAAAAATAAGTTAGCGTGATGTTTTAAAGGAAAATAAATGAGTTTATTATCTTGTTTTTTTTAATCTATATTTGTGTCTTTTATTGCAATTTAAAAAAACAATAACGAAGTTGGCACATATGATTAATAGATAATTCTGACTTGTCTAGTCATAAATTTGCTCATTTAAAACTAGAAATATTTCATTTTAAATATACAAATGTCTGTTTGTTCCATTAGTATTCCAATCTCAAGTCAGCATTTGTGAGCTTTTTTTAAGTAGCCCAACCTGCAGTGAGCCAACATTTAATCAGCAAATTCGTTTTTAGATAGAGCAGTTGTTAAAATATAAAACAATAAACAAATGAATGAAAGTGATTATAATGGTCAGGAAGGTAGAGACAGAATATGCAAACAAGTTCAGAAACTCAGATCAATAAACTGTAAATCAGCATAAAGGACAATATAGATAATATCTAGTCTCAAGTCACAATATTGGTATTATATTGATACACCAGTATTAATATAACATCAGTATATCTACAGTATCTTCAGGTTGAAAGTACGGTATGTAACCATATGTTTGAGTTTTCAGCGCTTCATCTCTGCATTAGGAATTTGTTGGCAGCTCCAAACTGCAGCACCTAAGTCTTTGACAAATCTGAAATTCAAAACCCAGAAATCACATGACATAACATCAGAAAACTGCACACAGCATGCTCATGGTCAGCCCAGCTAGTCTGACATGATTTGTACCAAAGAATACTAAAGGGACACGAAAGGATCTCCTGTAAAGTAACACAAGCTTTGTCAGTCACTGATCATTTGCAATTCAACCCTTTTTGTAGCAGGAGAAACATAAACACCCACCAGAATCTTCAATTAGCACATCTACACCATCTCAGGTAAGAGAACAGAACACTCATGTGTTGCAGTCTCCATTTCTTATTTCAGCTAATACGACAGGTGTATATTTACATTAAATTCTTGTTGAACGCAGCTTTCTTAGTGGTTATTTTGTCCAAATCTATTCCATAAAGACAGAATAAGAGACCCTACTGTATATATATATATATATATATATATATATATATATACTGTATATTATACATATATTGTACATATTATTCACTGCCATTTTGCACACCTGTTCTTATTGCTTTTATTTTCTTTTACTTTTATTTCCTTTTATTATTATTATTATTATATTCAGAGACTTGTTCTGCAGATCTGCAATTCTGCTCTTTATTTTATATTTATTTTTGTATTCCTTTTTTATTGATATTCTGCAGATCTGGAATTGTGCTTTTAATTTATGGTTATTTTTATTGTATTGTTGATTGTGCTGCTGCTGTAACAAAACAATTTCCCTCACGGGATCAATAAAGTACATCTATCTATCTATCGATCTATCTATCGATCTATCTATCGATCTATCCTACTTGTACTCATCACTGGTCCATTGGCTCAAAGAGCACCATATCACACTGACCTCTGACCTCGGAGGAGAAGTGGGCGGAGTGACGGGTTATAAACAGCTGCAGCTGCTGGTCAAGGTTGCAGCTCTTGAGGTCGACGTCCCAGGATCGAAGTCCTGCCAGGAAGGAAGAGACAGATAGCTTGAGGACAACAACAGGAAGCAGGGAGGGACAGACATTAGTGAAATTGAGGTATCTGATGAACCCGAGGCACAAACAAACATTTAGCATGAAGGTTAGTAATGTTCCTTGCTCTGTTTTTGTGAACTTGAGGTGACCTTTTACCAGATGTTTAGTAGCATTTTGCCTCCCTCCAACCTCCTACCATCAACTCAGTTTCTAACTCTCTTTAAGCTACAGGGAAGATCAATGAGCAGAAAGCATTCTAGCATTCAAAATGTCCTATAATAATAATAATAATAATAATAATAATGTACATTGTTATAGCGCCTTTCTAGGGACCCAAGGACGCTTTACACAACATCCTGACTTATAGCACAACATGCATCTCTCACATCAGTATTACTAACCTCAAAAGACACTGATATTATACTGTATCACTACTCACTACTACAGTTTGTACTTTGTCATACAACAATCCTTCTATACTACCACAGGCCCAGTCTAATACCATAGCATATTTATCAATTAAACATTTTTCACAGTTTACCACTTGTACATTTTTACACCATAAAATATAGTTAGTGTAAGCTTCGCCTTTTCTCATTTGGTGAAAAGATCTATTTTGCCTCATCACTGTTTACATAAAGTGAACAAAAATCTGAGATTTTAAACACATTTTGCAACAACTGATGTCAAGCATCTTCAATTCTGTCTTTGGATTTAAATTAAAAGAAAATGTAATGATAATGTTAGAAATTATGAAACATGTATTAACATAATTTGATCAAATTTTGCGATTATTGCTTTCACTGTTTTATTTTAAGGTACCATTTCACAACTTTTAATAACTTTATGAAGTGTAATAAACAATTTACACATTTTTGTAGAAATCATGTCATCAGTCACTTATTAAAGTCTTTACAAATCAGAAGTAATAGTGTATAATTCATAATTATAAAAGCTAAATCTGAATTTAAACCTGCATTTACTGATTTTCGGGACACCTTGGGGGCCATGGAAACAAGCTGTAAACACAACACTGACATATTATCACCTGTTAGCAACAGTTGCTTTCTCACACAATCCAGCAGATGCAGAGCAACATTAGCTTGTGATTGGAGTCGTGTTTGTGTCCACCTGATAAAAGCAAGTCCAATATTCACTCAACTTTTAGTTCTGTTTTTGGTCTCTGCCAACTCCAGAGGGAATCAACTGTCTCTTTAGCTGCTAAATGCTCAACTATGTCCACCAGCTAGTCGCTAACTTTGTCTGTGCCATTTGGTGCTCAGAAGGTAGCTCAGGTGTTTTTCACTGAAAACAGCTGCCTGCCGTGTCTGAAAACAACTGAAGAGCGGTGAGAGTGACTGAAAACTGTTAAATTGAGGGCCGGAAAACCAAAACAATGAGCTGAAAGACATTAAAACGCTCCATAAAGCTGAGAGGAGCTGCAGAGTCGGGCAATGATTCTCTGTGGGTTCGTCACTACAAGCGACATCTTTCACATTACACAAAGGAATTGATGTCAAAATATTGATTAGTACAGTTTTAAGTAAGACATGTATATCCTCTATCATCTTACTTTGTGTTTTTATTCAGAAATCATGGATAAACACTGTTTCTATCCTTTCTAGTATAAGACTTTACAGAATCTGGCCAATAAGCATGTATTAATGACTTACTAATATTTGTAACTAACGCCTTATATAAAACGGAGGGAGGCGACATAGTTACTAAAGTTACTACATTATTATTACATTTGTTTGAATTGTTAAACTGCATACTGTGATGGCCCCCACATAAACATAAGAACTAAACATGAAAATTAATTGGAGTTGACTGGATCAGTAAAAAAGACTCAGTAATGAACTGATCAGCATCACACACACACACACACACACACACACACACATCAGCTTTATCAGATCCTACTGAGCCGCAGTGAGTCAGACTTCAGAGGGAACTTGTCAGATCTCATGCAGAAACCAATGCACACACCTCTCTCATCTTATCCACTTGTGGATTCCTTCAACCAGAGCAAGAAATTAGATTATTCTAATTTTTCAAATCCATACCCCCGTTGCTAAAATCTCCTCTTTCACAAAAAAAGACTTTGAAGACCTTGTTTTGCCCTTAACTGAGAACAAAATGTTCCCTCACTGCAGACTGCAGTCTGTTCCCAGAAATGCTGTGTCACTGTCATCAACTTTTTGTTAGCATTCATTGGCAAACGTCTTCCTTTGCACTACCAGACGCATAAAAAATTACAACCTCCTACTATGATGTTGATGCCTTTTCATCCCAGTCTTCACAATATAAAGATTGTTGGTGTCCACATAAGATGGGAATAAAGGAGGCCTTCATATTTGTGTGGAGGATGGCATCAGTCAACAAGTTAACAAAGTCAGTGATTCAAACATTAAAACTATAGGCTCAGACATAACTGGTTGTTTATAGACAAGAGAGGAGCCATCAGTGGCTGTATATATCAGTCACAGAGTCACCCAGACGTGCACATCAATATGCATACAACAGCTTGGGCCCTTCTTATCCACTGTGTGGAAGACAGTCACTGAGGCTTCCCATTGAAATTTCACTAGATGTGCATTTGCCAAAGCAGCAACTTAGGTCTCATCCTTGATGCCTTCTTCTTACTTGTAAAATCAAAACATACTGTTTGAAAACACTTTAGATAAATCATAAATCTCAGCTTGGTGTGGCTAAGTTTGTTTTGTAGAACTGAATGGGTTTGTTGCTGCACCTTGTGACCAACAGGGGGAAAAACACCCACCATGACTATGAGATTTCTCACCAACCATAGCTGCTGTGAATGTTTTCTGCTCTCCACCTTCAGGGGGCAGTAATGAGCCAGTTACGGCTTGGCACAGCACTAGCTGCACTCAAAAACTTACTTGGACAAGCGACACAGAGGTGAAATCTATGCTTTATCAGAGGATGAGTCAGTCCCAAATGGGGCTAACATTTTGAATTCAACAAACCAAACACAGCTGGACTGAAATATTCCATTATTTGGTTTGCTTGTGGCAACATGCAGACAACATGCAGAGATTAATTTTAACCTGAATAAGACCTTCACCAGAGTGTGGCCAGTAAAGCTACGTGACTCAAATCAGTGAACAACCTGAGCATTAAAGTGATCCATCTGCCACTCCACCCAAAATCTTTTTAGTATCAAACATTTATCTGCTGTAGTCTTAAAAGGGGGCTGTAGAATGTTTGTAGTTTCCTCTTTAAAAGAGCTGCTGTGGCCAGTTTGATTTATTCAGTTACAATACAGACTATATGGATGAATAACAAAACAGTGGGTTGTGATGCAGAAGTGGTTTGAGAAGTTTCTGCTGACATTTTTCGGACTCCATCGTCGCCGTCATAACTCACACTGACCACAGCCGTTGTTCTCTGAAGGGCAAAACTACAACGTTTTTACTGCCACTTTCCAAACCTACAAGGGGCGAGCGTCTGGTACTCCAAACGTTGGAGGATGGGAGGGATGTGTAAATGTGAATATTATGCTCCCTGTGAGTAAAATATTTCATTATCTCCCACTTTTGAGATGCAGCCACAGGATTATGCCTGCTTAATGCTGCAGAACACCTACAGTCGCCTGTATGGAGGGGAAGGTGTTACGACACTGTTTCAAACAGAATCTGAATTCGGGGTTGGGACATGGTGTCTTCGTGGTGTCTGAGGTGAGAGGGGAAGAGCACTGAGCTCAGTATCAGAACCACAGTTGCACTAACTTTCCACTTTGCTGCCTCCAGGTTCCAGATCTGCTAAACCCTAAAAAAGGTTCTATAGGCCCGATAGTCTCCCCCGGCAGGCACCTCTGGTAGAAACACTGCATCACAAGCTCAGGACGTGTTTGTGATGTTTGATTAGCGTCTTTTTTCATGAGCACTCAATTTTCTTTTCCAAGAACAATGTACCGAGGATTTAGTGCAGGGACACTCAAGAGAACACACAGTGCTGGACAAATACATGTTGCAGGAACTGGGCCTCAAATTCAGAGCAAATGAAGGCAATAGATGGTGAAATGTGTACATAACATTTTGTTATATATGTTATTTTGTAGTATGAAGCACATATTTTTACATATTTCTTATTTTCTATTTTCCTTTATATATATATATATATAGAGTTTATATGTAGTAGAACGCAGATTTTGTTTTTTTACATACTTCTCATTTTCTTATTGTCTATTTTTATTTCTCTACAACAGCAGTAGAGTTGTCTGAACTGTTGTCCAATCAGATTTAAATAACTTGCACTGTGAGGATAAATATATTACATAAATATATTAATCTATTTTTGAAGTGGGAACCCGGGGCCAACAGTAAGCCATCAGTTAAAAAATAAACGTGTGAAAGACGTAGTGCCTTAAAAAGTATAAAAAGCCGCCGTCAGTTAGCACATTTCCTGTTTCCTGATATTCCTCATTAAACATGAACGAATAGTAAAGCGGCTCATACAGTGTTTGTAAGAATTTACTCTCAAATAAAGACAGATCACAAAACGGAAAAGACAAAATTGTAGAAATACAGCCTTTCTGTAATAACATGCCAATTTGCCAGATTTGATGCTGAAACGATAAGTCAATTAATTGATTAGTTTATCAAATTAAAAAGAAAATAATTGACAACAATTAAAATAAATTATTCATCAGGTATCAAGCAAATATTTGCTGGTTACAGCCTCTTAAATGTGAGGATTTCTTGCTTTTTTATTTGTTATATATGATTGTAAATCTAGAATACTTTGGGTGATGGACTGTTGGTTGGACTACAACTGAAACAATTAGACAATTAATCGATTCGTCGATGACAGGAAATTAATCTGCAATTTTTCAAGCAACAATGCAAAATATTCCTTTGTTCCAGATTCTCAAATGTGAGGTTTTGGATTGTTGGTCAACAAAACAATTTGAAGATGTCACTTTGGCCTTTAAGAAATTGTGATGGACATTTTTATAGTTTTTTAATACACCAAACAATGACTTGATTATTCGATACAATAATAGGCATGTTATTAAAAATTATTTGTTAGCCTTAGGTTGAAGAAAATAAGCAATTTCAAGACGTCACATTGAGTTTTGGGAAAGTAAATTTCATTTTATTTGTCATTATTTTCATTAATCTATAATGAAAAGAATTATTAGTTGCAGCACTAGTCAGATAGAACAGATCTAACCTGTCCAAATAAAAAGATCTTTAACCTCGGTCGTGTTTGATGACAACTTGTTGCTGGCCTACAAAAGGACCCTGCAGCTAACATGTAATGAGAGTCAATGGCAGGTCTGTCACGAGTCACACTTAAAAACACCGGCCTGGGCGGAAGAATCGATGCTGTAATGAGCCGGGGGTGTGTGTGAGTGTGAGTGTGTGTGTGTGTGTGTGTGTGTGTGTGTGATACTGAGCTCGCCACAGAGCAGCAGAGCTGTGGGTGAGAGGAGGTCAGAGGGGATGGAGGGGGTTGCTATGGCGCCGGACTGGCATCTACTGTAAAAGTGCGATTGATTGACAGGCACAATTGCTGACTGGCATAGTCCTGAGTCTGAACACTGCAACATCTTTCACGAGTGCTCAACAATCCCTTTCACACCCCTAAACTTCAGACAACCCACACTGACCGAACCACTGTAGCACTGCTGAGGAGAAGCAGGGTTCGTACAGCACCCAGATATTCAGCTGAGTAATGATGCCAGAGTGTCACAATAAGAGTCCAGCAGGAAACAGAAAGCTACGCGTTTTCCTCTATAATATCTGCGAAGCTGTTGTGTTCCGGTCGCACATTATCGTGCAGGTTGGAAATTCATGTTTTACTTAACTTATCCAGCCACACTGATCGGGTCTGTGAATGTCTGCTTAACTGGTAGGCTATAATTATTGATTCATACATTGATTAGTAGCCTTGAAATAGAAAAGGCTACTTGGTTAAAACCCAGAGGGAGGCTGCTTGCCAAAAGACTGCTCTGTTAAGAGTAAAAAGACCTCTGCTGCATTTACAACTCGAGTCTGCAATTTTACAGTCACAGAGTTCACGGTGGGTGAGGGAGGATGCGTGGTGTCCCATGGTGCAATGCTGCAGCAACTGCCTCCACCTATGGATCCTATCCTTTCCATTGCGTCAAAGCGTTTCTCTGCTGTTGATGTCTCCAGGTTTCGAACCGTTTTTAACATTAATTTCCATGCCAACGCTGCACACTGCCACACAGACAACAGGCACAGATTCAGACCGGCGGTTCGTCCATCACTCACCCCTCTCTATCTGCGCTCTGGCGGTGTCCAGCTGGTGCTCCGTGCCGATCTCCCCGATCACTATCAGCATGTAGTAGCCGCCCCGGTTGAACGGCACCCCTCGCCGCCGTCTGCCTCCTCCTCCGCGGTACCGTAGTCGCTCCTCGGACCCAGGCGGAGGCGCGCTGTAGCCCTCGTCTTCCTCCACCACCGGGAGCGCACCTCGCACCGGGATCTCCATGGCAACAACCCCTGGAGCCGACGCCGAGGCTGACTCCATCGCCATGACAACTACCGGTGTGAGCGCGGGGAAGAGTCTGGTGGGGGGGGGGCGGAGGGTGAGGAAGATGCTGAGAGGAGAGGTGAGGGAGGGGGCGGGGGTGAGGAAGATGCTGAGAGGAGAGGTGAGGGAGGGGGGCGGGGTGAGGGAGGGGGGTGAGGACAGGGTATAACGTGTCAAACCGCCCAGAATATTAAAAAAAGATTTACTTCCGGTGGAGCTTTCAAAATAAGAGCGCTTTGGTGAACGTTTTTGTGTGTATATATATATATATATATATAGACTTTTTGAAGATTAAAAACACTTTAAAATAAAGATAAAAGAGCCATGCCGCAATTAACATATTTAAAATGTATTTAAGTAGAGCTATTGTAACTCAATAAACAATAAGTAGCTCACCAACAATAATAAAGACATTTTAATTTTTTTTAAGATTGTTCACCTAAATAATACATTAGGCTAAACATGACAAAATACAGCCTACTGGTCTTTCTTTTTTCATGTTCACCTAATACAGGCTAACAAGAATCTACATGAATTAGCCGATCCAATTTGGCTTACTGACTAACAAACCATTGTGGGAACAAGTCAAAACTTCATTTTTAACCTGTTATTCAGGAGCGGGTTGCATTTTGAAAGGTATTTTCGTGATCTCACGGATATCTTGCTGACTGCCCGGAATGAAAAAAAAAGCGAAACCAATATTTAAATTCAATATTTCCAAAAACAATGCCCGACCACTGCCCTGCCAAAGCTAGCTTAGTAGAGAGTAGCGAATCTGTACACTGCGAAAATATTGGATTTAAACGTTAATGTCACCCCGGATAAACATTTTATCATTCCCGACAGACAGTGGACATCTGTGAGATAAATTAAATACCTTAAGAGATATAACCCGCCCCTGAATAACAGGTAAAAATAAAGTTTTAACTTGTCCGCACCATGGTTTACTTACGGAACGCTGTGTGACCGAACTGATGCTAACAACAAGCTAAGTTTATGCTACCACGTTTACCCTGCTCTGCATTTAAATTGGCCAAGACACATTTGCAAAATTCAGTTAATTATCATCCTCGAAGCCTCCTCTCATGTACAAATCTAACACACTGCTTTAATGTAATCCCACAAAGCATTAATCTTACCTTTGTGCGGCTTGTCCAGGTGTGTTATACCTTATGTTATTCAGTCATGTAGGCCACACTCCCTCTGCCCAGCTCTTGTCTTGGAAATATTTTATTTGACAGCTCAAGTATGTCGTTTTTGATGATATTCCCTGACACCTGACACGTCTTTCTGTTTGACAGTTGACTCTCTGGAGGTCTGCTACTCATCTGGGATTTATTTCAACCATTACCACCAGGTAACTTGGGGAAACATGTGGCTGGGCCAGAAAGAGGCTAAATCTTGTAACTCCTGTGCTGTAGGTTAAACTGTGCTGCCTGGATAACTAGACAATTAAGTACTAGCAAACCTAGTTAAATTAAAGCTACAAACAACCCATAATACAACACTCGCTTAAGGTAACACCCACTAATTTGCAGAGGAAATAAAAAAATAGGTTGCTTAATGTTTAATAGCCAGTGGTTGTTAGTGGTCAAGCAGCTCTCACTCTATTATTTTTGTTGTAAATTTGTTCCAGGATATATTATATATTCTTCCACAACAGCCAATGCTCTATCTTGCCACTTTAAATTAGTAAAAAAAAAAAAACCTAGAAGCATCAGCACATTTTACTTTGTCAGTGCTAATGTGTTGGAAACTCACATAACCTGAATCAGACAGACTTTGGCGTAACAATAAACTGTGACATTATGGAAAAGACTGTACACATAGTCTGGCAGGATTTATGAGTGAAGCAGGATTAGACCGCTCTAGACGTCCATCAGGCACTCCATTTAGGATTCAGATGATGTATGAATGTAGTCAGTCTTGAGCAGTGAGTGTGGAGGATTTATTAAAATAATCTGTAGAAAATTAAAGGACAATTTCTCCAGAGCTCAAACGTGTTTTTCTGCGCGCACACACACACACACACAGACACACACACATCAGGACACACTGATAAAGGCCGGCCTTAAAATAGCCTCTTTCTTCTCAGAGAAATGTTCCTCATTCAGCTTTTCTCCTGGTTAACCTTGAGCTTGGCACATTTCAGTGTGTAGCAGAGGGCGTCTCAGCATAAACTGTCAGCACCACACTGAGGGGATAATAAGGAGGTCCACACCAACTTCTGTTGGGCCTCACATGTAAGCCTGAACCTTCCTTTTACTGTAATTATCACTGATTTAACACGTGGCAGGATATAGCTGCAAATAGGAGCACACACTTTTAGATCTGTCCCAGTTACACAGTTTACATTGATGCAGATGGTAAATACTTTCCTTTCACTTAGGCCATGTTCTTATTAAGGTTCTGTTTACATGTGCTGTTTTCTATTAGTATTTCTGATTCAAAATCCAAATACCCCAACAGGCCCAATTAAGGGTTCATATCTTGTAAAAACAAAACAAACAAACATGATTTTTCTTCTTCAATTCAAATAAAGCCAAAGTTAAATGGTTAAATATCTTGCAATTAAAAAGGTCTATATGATTTGATCAATTCGGTATAGTTACCACATGCTCCGATCAGCTGTGTTTGTAAGAGACATCATGAAAGAAGTAAAAATTAACAGTATGTAACATCATAATGTGGCAGTGTGAAGATACCTCATACTGGGTTTTTTTTTTTTTTTTTGCTGCAGGTCTCTCTGACAGTGACTCAGCACTTCACTTCATAGACGACCAAACCACAGTCATGCTTCCCTCTAGTGGTAATAAACAAAACTCCCAACTCACTACAAGTAAGTAGATGATGTAAGCTGCAATACATGTGTGGGTTATGGCTGAGGAAAGTGTCAGACCTGCCAGAATCTAGTTTCAGTTCTTTTTCCTCTATCGGAAAAGAGAAAAAAATAGACAAAGCAAATGTTTAATTATAGACTAAAACACAGTTTCAGAGCAGGCATAAGACCACACAATTTAAAAACATGTCCACTTAGTAAAACTCAATCTTTTCCTTTCATTTTAAGAAAAATGTGACTTTACTAAAAATAGATTTTAGTACAGTTCCTGATGATGCTCCCAATATTTAACTTTTAATTTACAACTAATTCCCATTTTTCACTCCAGTCAAAGAAATCCCACTGATTTTGGCAGATTTGATCATTTTGATCCAAATACACCACATTGTCAAATTTACTGTATCAAGATAATGGCTATACTATAAATTGATGTCCACCTCGCCATCTGCTGGACAACTGATGTTAAAACACATTGTTGGGTCAAAATAAATACAGTATCCCTCTGAGCCAACATACTGGTTCCTTAACTTTTTTCTAATTACTCAATATATTCTAAAACTCATTTAAAAGTCAGGAAGCCATATAAACAAAAAAAATGTGTATTTGTATGTTGTATAAGTATGAATATGTCAGGTGTTAATTAAAACATGTGCCAAAGAATAAAAATGAGAAAATATGAGAATAAAATAGGCAAAAATCTATCTTATAAATGCCTTAAAGTATGTTTAAGTGTGTGTATACACTTAAAGAACAAGCTAAACAAGCTTTTGGAAATGTTTAATATATTATATATATAATGTTTATTTACACTGTTCTTATTTCTATTTATTTGATTGTATTCAGTTTGTTGTCTTTACTTCCTATGTGGCCTCATTCTAGTTTTATCTGCCTCGTCTGGTTTTATTTCCTTTTGTAAAGCACTCTGTAACATTGTTAAGAAAAGTGCTATATAAATAAAGTGTATTATTAAGTTTATTAGTGAATACAATAATTACAAGTTGTGCCTTAACTGAATTTATAATTACTCTGGATGATTCCAAGGCTTTTCATAGAAACGTAATGATGGTCTCCAGGTAATCTCTATCTTTTACCTATTGATCCCATGTACAAGACAAGAATAAATTAAATGAATTGTAAATCTTTGCCTGACAGTAATAGTGTCATCTTTCACAGTCTACAAAGAAACCATACATAAGCAGTCTGCAGGGTGTGGAGTTGTACGTATATGGGCCATCCTATCCCAGTGGGAGTGCAGAACACTGCAGAATTAAATGGTATTTGAAGATTACTGATCATATTTATTCCATAGAAAGAGATGAACAGTAGTTCAGGAAGGTTTTGTAAAACATATCACATGAAATCATTTAACGTGGTCGAGGTTTGTTAGGGAAACCCAGGTGTTGGTAATTAGATTGTTAGGTATTACTGTAGTATGCTCAAGATAAACTACTGGGATGTGACCTTTCACTGTGTCTCATTACTTGCACTATCACAACAAAACATGGATTTTTCTTTCTCTAGCATTCAACTTACACAACAGACAATAATAAAGGGAAACCTTAGCTTAAAAATAATAGTCATTGGCTCCAGTCTCTTTCAATATGTGACTGAGAAGAGTGAAACTGCACAATCGTACTTCTAAAAAAGCGCCTGTCTGGCAAAGTTGCTGATGGCCGTGTTTGATGATGGGAAGTGGCTGCTGTTTTTCTGAGCTCCATACAGAGTGACAGACAGACAGACAGAGCCTGGAGAAAGAAACACAGACAGACAGGCTGAGTGACAGACAGACTGATAGCTGAAGCAGCAGTTTGGGTTTCAGTGCAGATTCCCCACAGACTGTCTGGGTCACAAAAGGTCTGCCTCTCCTCTTAGCTTTGTGTCCGGTATCCTCTGTCCTTCTGAAAAAAGGGAGGAGGAGGAAACTGACAGACAAGTATGAGACTCGCTATCAAAGATGAGAAAATGGCCTTGTCGTCTACGGTGTATTTAGCTATTGTTTAATTCAAATGTTCTGGCTAAGGGCAGGGATGTCAGTTCAGTAGCACCTAAGCAAGAAAGCAACACATCAGCAAAACATCAGAGAATCTAATAGCAACAACTGATGTGAAACCCTCTGACAGCAGACAAAATCATCTGTGCAACTGCAGTGTCTGCAGTTCCAGTCCAACCGGTGCCCCCTACAGGCAAGAAGAATTTAAGAAAAATCTGTAGCATTTATTGTCTGCAGGTGGCGCAAATAGTCAACATCTACAAGTTAGTGATGGGATAACCAGTTCATTTTAGTGATTTAGTTCCTTAAATCTCGCTCAGTAAAATGAACTACTCTTTTTTTGAGTCATTCATTCATTTCTGTCCAATACTGAGCCTGTGTAGTTGTCACTTGAGAAAAACGAAACTCATGCATTATTATTGTTGCACGAGTTTCGTTTTTCTTGTTATATCAAAATAGTAGTTCAATGAACGATACGGTCATGATCGACACATCACTACTACAAATGTACAAGTCTAAACTGCAGTTCCTTCCCTTTAAATTAGTGATTCCATTGTCACTGGTGGCACTGTTTTATTTTAAAAATTTCTGTTTTATTAAATAATATGTAGAGCACTGTTGAGATAAGATTATTCAGAAATTCACAAAACAAAACAAAAAACCCAAAAGAATAAAGATTATAGGAACAGAAAAATATACAACTTTTTGTCCAGCGTATTTTTCTTTTCTGCTTTCCCATTCTGTTCAGGGTTCGTACAGCTTTTTAAGAGTAAAAGTCAAGCACTTTTCAAGCACTTTCAAGGTACCTAAACCAAAACTTTCCAGATTCTCAAAGTCTTTGAATGTTACCATAAATGCCAGGAGATAACAAACAAACACGACGGGATCGTTTCATTTTAAATTATTATAAGATTTTTGGTTTACATGAGTGATAGTGTAGATGCTGAAACACCAGATTATGTTGAAAAATCAAGAATTCAAGCATATTCCTAACCTTGAAAACATAAAACAGTCGAAAACATAACGATTAAAATTAAGCATTTTCCAAACTTTGTATGAACCGTCTATTATTCATCTTGTGGCCCTTCAGGTTTATTTTACGACCCATTGTGTTGGCCCCAACCCCCAGGTTGGGAACCATTGCCTCAGATGGTGCAGGTTGGCATGCTGGCCTGGCAGTGACCAAACAGCACCCCCTTGTGGAGAATCTGCAGCCTGCTAAATTGAAATGTGTGAGTTTGTGAGTTTTAAGCCAGTTTCATGATGTGATTCAATAGTAAAAAGTGCTTTTATACTATGACATTCAAGTAATTTGAATCAACTCTTTTTTAATTCAAAGTAAACAGAATAATGGTGAAAAATTAAATAAAAGGTGATTCAAAATATCACCAGTGCAAAAATACCAAACAAGGATTCACCAACCTGATAAGACAAAGTTAAATTAAAAAGATCAGAACATCTACTCTCCTACAAACCCAGAGATTTCCCATTCACAGTATGTTCAGAATGTTAGTAAAACTTATAATCATAACATTATCAAAACCTACAAGGACTGATACATTTTTATAAGAAAAAAACAACTACAGCCTTAATTGAAAGCAAAGCATTTTATTAGATGCTATATTCAATGTTGAAATACAAAAGGCACTGAATTCTGCTCTCCCAAATCAATGCATACAGACATGTGTGAATGAATACAAATCTTGTATTATATGATGGATGTAAGATCGAACCTAAAATAAGACCGCTCTCTGTTGCAAGAACATCACACAAATTATTGAGTTTGCAACTGTTCTTTAGGAACGCTGACATGTGTTACACATCCAAGCTGGTGTTTTAAAACAGTACATCAAATAAACACGTATGCATGTTTTTCAATATAAGAAATCACATAGAAAATATACATCAGTACACAAATAATTTAGAGCTTGGTGGTAGAGAGTAGGAGAGAGGTACAGGGAGGAGAATTAACCCATCAATGAGAAATGGTGAAAATGTAATACCTTAGCTGCATACTGGTGATGTTGAGACACTGGTCCTCTTTAAAGCAAGGTAAGTGTTATGGCAAGTTTGCATCTCTCTGGTAGAAATTACATATCAGATAAATTTCTACACTGTAAATCTTCATGAAATCAATAGAATAGGCTCAGCCCATTACAGAAAACTGTATGAATTGGTGTTAATCCACTTTGAGTAAATTAACTTATTTTATTAGCACAATCTTCCATTTTTATATTCAGCACTGCTTTGGTTTCCTTAGAAACAACTCTTGAGCAAGCCAGTGATCGAAGATGCAGCTGAAGCTGCTTCATAAACAATTTTAATGATAATGACAGTGAAATTAAATTATATTCTCTCTGTATTCTAAATTAAAGTAAAACTTCAATTTGTTTGAAATTAATTGAAGCAAAACACTTTGATTTCCTCTGTGAATGTGATCTTAATGCAGAAACCATCATGTGATACCAAATACCAAAATATACAGTATTTCCACCGATTATTTTCTGACAGCAGCACACTGGTTTTCAGAAAGATCTTACCAAAATGTTGATTCCAGACAAAAGTCAAAGGCACGTTTTAAAAACAGTACTACAATCTGAAAGTGATGGAGGGGGTGGGGGGGTGGGGCAGTCTGAGAATTTATCTTATTGAATAAGTGACCACAGATTGAAATGATTACTTACAGTAACAGTAATACCCAAAAATCTAAGGCCAGACAGATTACAATTAACTACACGATTTATTAGTTACTTTTCGTCCTTATTAGACTGAAATGTGCAGCACACACAAAAGAAATGGTTTTACCAAAATAGTTTCAACAACAAAGAAGAAATGTTTTTGAGACAGAAAAAAATGCCAATCAATGACAAACAGAAACACTTCATGTCATTTATATTTCAGGAGCACTGTGGAGAAACAAAAGCGTACTGCACCCACATGAATACATGTGATCAGCATGCCAGTACACACACACTCACACACACACACACACACACACGGTCATATTTTACACTGAAGAGCATTGCCAAAAAGTGCACACAAAATATACAAAGCCAGGACACACTGAAATAGCAATCAGTCAACTTCATTTATGCTTTCCACCCCAGAATGCACTTGATGTTTGATTTCCCCCTCGACTGCTTTTTACACCCAAACAGAGCCAGACGAAGCCGCTCTGCAGGAGACATGCTGCATGTGAAAAGCAAAGTTAATATGGGGAATTACGTGTGCATCGACAGTGGGAGTGAAAGGAGGGAGGCTAATAACGTAGCCTCGCCTAGCTCAAGGTCTATACATTATTAGGCTAGATTATAATTTGCAGCCGCTGGCTCCAAAAGGCGGGAGCCAGTCACAATAACTTCCAGCTACTTTGGTGCCAACCAACAAGTTCTCAATGAACTTTCAACCTCTGTGAACTTAATCATCTAGACCTGATAACATATAGACCATGACCTGTTAAATGGAGCTCAGCTTAGCTCAGTCTACCATTAGTTGTTTCCCTGGAAGGTTCCCTGGGCAGCGGAGGATGCTGCACTAGCAGCAGCTGTTTGGAAGGTTTTATTGGTGAAGACGCCCTGCGAGAATTCCTGCTGGGCCTTCTGGAAACTGGCCCCGGTCCGGCGGTACATGCTGTGGACCTGAAGGGAAAGAGATCGTGAGCAAATGGCTGCCCTGGGTCACAGTGGTGAGGGGGAGTGACATATAGCACAACAATATAGTTCAATTCACCCCTGATCAATTTCTGCATTTGTATTAATACTAACAAACAGTTCAAAGCTACACTGAGTAAGGACCTTTACTAGCCATAGCACAGACTGACCAATGACACACAGCAGCTGTTGATTGATATTATTAACTCAATTAATATGCCCGCTGCTGAGATTTTTCCATCCTTGGAACTTGTCATCCAACCCTCACCTCTATGCTCACATTTTTAGCCTCGCTAGAGGAATGGCTCAATGGATATGTTGGTCCGTCGGTCCACCACTTTGGTCCAGACCCAAATATCTCAAAAACTGTTGGAGGGATTTTGTACAGACGTTCCCTCTGAGGATGATTTGGAATAACTTTACCACCAGTGAGTCAAAATTTCAATACCTGCAAAACTAATTTCCATTGCCCTCAGCTGTACCGTCAGCTGTGTTTGGTGCTAAGCAGCAGATGTTAGCATGCTAACGTGCTATGGTACGGTGACCACAGAAAACATGACCCTCTGAACATTAGCATGGCGTCACATTGTAATTGTGAGCATGTTAGCATTTAGTTCAGAGCACTGCTGTGCAAGAATACAGCGTATTTAAATAAATATAGTGGCTGTAGACTCTTAGTCTTGCTGTTAAAACTCTGGTGGCTGCGTTTTGAACAAATCTGTTCAAGATTAATTGGTTCTACTTAAACCACTGTTGTTGCTGCTGGAAATGTGTGGTTGTCAGTCCTGGTGACTGTTCATAAATAGAGGACCTATAGAGATCTGATGAATCAACAGGTGTTACGAAACATGTCGGTCTCAAACCAGAAAATTAAATGACAAAGCAGTATTACTTTGAGTTGTTGATGCACTGCTTCTTCATTTCCTCATCTGTGGTCTGATAGCTTAAACACTCTATAGCCACAGAGATTTGTCAAAGTTGCAATTCCAACCACTGATAAAGGGTCAATAAGTCATAAATTACCAATAGTTTAATTAGCCGCATGAATCAGAATAGTCATTTTATAACAGTTACAGTAGGTCTCTGCAATGTAAAAGAAAAATAATGCAATAAAACAACTGTAAAAACAGGTTTTATCTTCAGCAATTATTTAGTTTGTGTAAAAAAAGATAATAAACATAAAATGTTAGGCCTGTCATACTTTATTCATTTTGGTCAAACTCCCTATGCCAAAGTCCTTCTGAGATTTGAATGAAATGTCAGTTTTTGCATCACAATTCCAAACTTCAATGTTAATACAAACAAATTCCCATTCACAAGTAAAAGCACACAGTAATCAAAAGGACAAAGCTGCTAACCCACAAATATTAAGAGAAGTGAATAAACTCTCACCATCTTGAGCAGGATGACGGACAGCACGGCGCAGATGGTGAAGAGGATGGCCACTATGATCATGATGGCTCCCACTGCCTTGTTTCCGCCGATGATAGTGAAGGCAGTGATCCAACCACTGGAGTCAACAAACAGCATTAAGTTTCAGGTGATCTTACAAACAACACTGATTAAACAGTATGAAACATTTGTATACAGGTACACACAGTACACACATGTACTCCAGACGAGAATTGGGTTACATTTAGGGAGAGAAGAAGAATGTGTTGAAGAAGCAGCTGAGAAGATACAAGACGAAGAAGCAGAACGAAGGTTGCCAATAATCAAATTTTGACTTTAAATCATTCAATAATGAGCATAATAAAAGTGGTATTATTACAACATGAATGCATGCTCCAAAAGATCAAATACAACACATTTCAAAGTGTAGGTACATTTTCATATTAATATCCTGAAAGTGTCTTTGTTGTTTTCACAATATGTTGTTAATTGTGCTGCTTTGTGATTTGCATCTCATCTGCAAAGAGAGAGCAACAAAACAAGAGAGGGTCCCCTTGACTGTGTCTGTTGTGTCATTATGCAAAGTGCCGTGATGAAATGAGAAGTATCAATATAAAATGGAAAAGGGGGGAAATGAAGAGCCACTTGGACAAGGGTCGTTCTGGAAAGCGCCATTTTGAAATCAAAGCGCTTTTTTTCAACTTCAGTTTATTTACAGTGCAAATCACCCAAAGAGTCTCTGCACACTTTACAGGTTAAAGTATAACACCAGCCACACATCTATGAGCCTTCACATGTAAAAAAGCACACACACACACACACACACACACACACAGGTTCGCTGGTCCTGCTGTGGTTGCTCTGCCTGCTCTCTGTTTGACCAGTAGAAAGGCGGTTAATCAAAATCACGGTACTAGAAATTGCTGGTGGTATTGTTACCATCAGAATGTTTCACCACGGTATATAGTAAGACTGGTATACCAGCACATCTCCAGCATGTAAAGCCCATCAGTTTACCACTTAACTGGTATTTTTGAAAACAAAATACAGGTTTATAAGGACAAAGCAAGAATAGGGCTGAACAATTAATCAAAATATTATCGAAATCTCAATATGGCCAAGTGTAATATCCAAATCGCAGGGGGTGCAATTTTTTTGATAAAGGTAAAATGTGTCATAACATACCATTATAAATGAAGCATTGTGGTGGTACAGAGATGCCCCAGCCCACAAATCATATTCTCCAGACGTAAGGGAACATGCTTGTTTGGTACAGACCCCAGCAAAAATCACATCATCATCATTTTTATATTTGTTTTCAGTGAAAATGAAATGCAAAAATTACCACTCCCACTAAAATTGTGACTCATATCGCAATATCTGTCAAAATAAAAATGTGATTTTCTTTGCATATCGTTCAGCCCTAAGCGAGAAGAGAGTGAGTGGCAGAACGTAGCAGAGACAGTGAGCAGCAGAAACTTACAGAGTTACCAGCAGACAGAGAGGCAGCAGGCTAGAGACTGAAGGATGAAAAGTTTCTGTCAGAAGAGATGAAAGAATGCAGAAAGTGAGAAAAGAGGGAGGACGGCAGCTTATAGGCCAAGTGACTGGTCGTACTTCTGATACTAAAGCTAAGGAAGTAGGGAACACTTGTTTAAACCAGTCAGGAGTTGAAATCACCAATAAATCCAGTTAATTGTGGTATCACTAATTTGTTATTCACATGTTCAGATTAGCTATTATTTAATTTAAAATGCACCAATTTGGATGTGAATAAATTCAGTTCATTTTCATGTTTTATTCTGACTACATGTTAATTATTAATAGTAGATATGTGTAAAAAAAAAAAAAAAAAAAAAAAGGCTGTAAGGTCATTATGTCATAAGAAGTCTTACATTTTTAAAACATTTAAACCACAGTCAATTACAATCTATTTGTTTATGAATCCATATATATAAAATATGGTGGCCAAATCTACAAATTGTATGAATGGGATTTGGAATTAGACATTTTTTAACTTTTATCAAGCCAAAGTGGCTTAATAACTTAATAACTTGGGGTTCATGCTACATTCGGGTGTACCATACACTTGACAAAAATGTACCTACCACCCCCATGTTTCTGAGCACATTTTTGAGACAATGATCACTGAGGACACAATCCAAACCATTTAACCTTTATTTCCTAAACCCACCACATGTCAAAACGAAGTGTGTGACTCACCTGTTCCCCCAATGGGGGATGCCTACAGACTGGATGATGAAGATTATCACTTGGCAGAAAAACACAAAGAAGAAGAAGAAGAAGCTGAAGGAGCTGTCAGTCCTAAAAAAATGAAAAAAACATGTATTTCACTCAAAATGTTACGCTTAGGAAATATTTTCAAAGGATCTGTGACAATTTCAAAGTAAAAGTGACGACTTTATTGTCTAACGCTTTACCATTTAGTAAGCAGGTGTTGTGCACGTCTGACCAAGTCTTATATCAACCAGTAACACATGATAAGGTGTCGGGGATACAAAAAAATAAGGGACGAGGAAGGAACACATAAGCTACCTATGTAAATAAGTAAATTTGTATAACAACACCTACAATGAAGTTCCATCTTCTAATTATAAGATTTCTTCTCACAGTTATCTAGCACTGATTTCCTCTTGAAGGAGCAGGCAATGTAAGCATTATCATACTTTTTATTGTCTTAAGAGACAGCAGATATCTAAATTAATCAGCTGGGGTGTTGCAAAGGCCACTCATACAGATTTTCAGCAACACAGTGTCATTTGTGAAGGGAGACTCACCTGAAGGCCTTGTAGACGGGCCGGTACCAGCAGAGGAAGGAGCAGGGAGCGAAGAGGATGAGCCAGAGGATGGAGAGGCCAAAATCCACACCATTGGTCGTAGCAGTGGTGAAGTAAGCCAAACACGCCAGCAGGTTGAGGAACAGAGTCACACAGTTGACTGAAGAAACAGTGGAGAGATAATATCACTAATAATGTCGGCATCATCTTCATTTATATAGCAAACAGAAACACCTCTACTGCAACTGCTGTAAATACTGATGAACAGCTTGTCATAACATTATAGTAATTATTACTAAGCACCTTAGGAACATAATGCAATGTTATAAGCAGTCAGTAGATCAGTAAGAGTTGAATGGCAGAGAACCCAAAACACAAAGTGAATGAGGTCTATATATGTAAATCTATGTAAAGCTGCAGCAGGCAATTTGAACATAGACAATGCAAAACCTTCCGCCTCTCTCTCTGCTGCCTGGTACCACTCTGCTAAGCCCCTCCCACCAAATGATGCACTAAACATGCAAGCGCATTTTGCTGGGAATGAAGCGGAATGTCAAGGTCGTCAACCGTCGTAACTAACTAGCAAACTAACGTCTGTCCTACTCGGAGGTAAGAAACTGATCCTTTGTGAGGGAAGAAGCTCCACTTTGTAACACCAACACTGTACAACTGTGTTTCTGTTAGTTCCAACAACTCCAACAGAGTGATACGTCTTCTCTCTAGCTGATCGCCTCACGTCAATTTCACCAACTTTGTACAGAGTCGCTGTGATTGGCTAGTTACGTGCTAGCTAATCCTGATTGGTTGTTTGATTCACACCGGGTCCAGTTTAAAAAAAAACTAAGTCATACAAACACCAGTGCTAGTAATTGAAACACCATATATGTTGGTGCAAAACTGAGTTTCTGTATTAATGTATTTCAAAGAATCAAAATAAATGAAAGTTTAAAAATATTGTGTGGTGAGACATCTCAGGTTTGGTGCCATTTTCTGTATACAAAAGGTAAAAATGTACACAATTCGTATTGCAAACAGGAATCATATTTGAATTTCTGCTTACATTTTGGCCCCGATGCACACCTATCATTTGAATGTACTTACACATCCAGAGATAGTACATCATCTTGCAGACTCTCTGGTACTCTGGGGGGATTTCCTCTGAGAAGTCCTGATAGAAACATGGTTTGATGGGGAAGCTCTTGGGAAGTGGAGGCCAGTTGTTCTCTTTTCCTATCGAGACGAGAGACAACAACTACCCTGTTAGAAAGGATGAGCTTGTCTCTAAAACACAGAGAAAGACTAAATTATATATATATATATATATATATATATATAAACACATGGCGGATGTACAAGTAAAGTACTGTTACTGAAACTTGTATTTATCAACAACAGGGAATCTGTGGTTATTTTTAAAATACTGACACATTCATATCAGATCAATTCCAATTTCAGCATGTCTCCTCATTATTCACACAGTAAAAATCAGCAATATTACACTAAGAGTAATATAGGGGAATACACTATAGTAAATAAGCATGCATGATTAATATGATTATGAGTTTATATGAATTTTATACACAGTCATAACATCATATAATGATAAAGTTGTTTTTGGGAGGGTGTATGATCCTCTGTAGAACTGATAATGTGAATATCAGAACATTTTTCACACACATTGCATATTGTTTTCCTGTGTCAGTAAGTTGTGCTGCTTGTGATAGTACTGCAGAGAGACGAGGAGAGGAGGGGTGAGGAGGAGAGAGGAGGAGGGGTGAGGAATGGAGAGGAGAGGAGAGGAGAGGTGGAAGAGAGGAGAGGAGAGGAGAGGAGAGGAGATGACTGGGGAGTAGAGTAGAGGAGAGGAGGAAGAGGAGGAAGAGGAGTGGAGAGGAGGAAGAGAGGAGAGAGGAGATGAGAGGGGGGTAGAGGAGAGGAGAGGTGAGGAGAGAGGAGAGGTTTTGTCTTTAATGACCTGACGAGCCTCTGCTCTGTAGCTCCTGCTCTCTGCGGTCCAGCTCGGCGGCTTTTCTCTCCAGCTCCTCCTGCTGCCTCAGCAGATTGGCCTGAGCTGCAGCAGCAGTCGCCTGAAACAGGAGAGTCAGAAACACTTTACTCAACAAACACATTGAATGTACAGGAATTTATCTTGGTGACATTAGTGCGGAGACACATCAGCAACTCTCACATCCCATACAAATGGTGCACAGATACAACAGGACCTTACACACATTGCAAGGCAACAATGCAAAATGTTTCACTACACACAATCAGCCTGCATTATATTTTACATATAACATCTAACATAGAGGTGAGCCACTGTGAACTAAATGTAGACGTCAACAGCCATTCTGGGCATTGTTAGTGTTTATAAAGGCATACTTGTATTTTTACAAGGCCACGATAGTGTATGTAAGGCCAGAAATACATATTTATGATGATCATAGCTGATGTCTGACTTGGCAGAAAAAGGAAGGGCACAGGTGATCTGTAGTGCTATTCGTGAATATTTATGAGAATTGCCAGTGGAATAAGGAGGTTCATTATAATATTGTGTAAACTGAGTAGATGTTTGTGCCACCAAACATCCTCAAATAACAGTCAGTATTGGGAGGCAGAATGGATGGTGAGCTCATTAGCCATCCAGTTATTACAGATGTTACATCTACATGTCCAAAATAAGCAAACTGTTGGCTAAAAATTAGATTCAGACTGACTACACACTGTATATGAGATGTTGTTGGGCTCTCTATTGTTATGTCTGAGTTAACAATCACTAACTAAACATGGCAACCTTAATAATGCAGTTGTGCCTTGAGCCAAACACAATACCATACATTATCTCTCCAGGTTTCTTAAAGACAGGATGTGGTTAGACCGCTACGCCCTTTAGAAGTTATTATATGTTTTAACAACAGGCTCAGAAGACAGCACCAAGATGCATTGATAAAAAAAAAAAACGTTGGTCTAGTAGCATCTCAGATATCACATTTAAGGTAAACTTTTGATTGCAGTGCCCCTATTAGATCCATTGTGTATTGTTTAATGCTGGAACACAGATTCAAAGACTCTCAGATTCAAAATATCTTTACTATAATTTTTGCCAAAATCAGGCGAGGACATTTCTTTTGATGGGAACATTGTAGGACGAATGAACTCCTCATTTTGTGTGCAGCGACACCAAACTTCAGTTCCGATCCGATTCCGATACCGGAATTTGGATATCTGCCGATACAGATTCTGAACCAACCAACAACTTCCTCCCCTCGTCAGTGTTGGCTTTACTCACATTACAAGTTGCTGTCTTGCTTTTCTGTGTTTCGAGACTAAAATATAGTTCCAGCGCAAGCTCCGCCTGTACGTCTAACTCATAGAATATTGGGAGACAAAAAAATACTGGGACTACAGGACATCGTTGTACAACTACTGAATTACTAATGTATTAATTTGTGCTACAATATTTTGGCTATGGGCTTAAAATTGTATTGTTACATATTTATAATTCATAAAAACATCAGACTATGGAATCTGGATCGGTACGTGGATCAGTGACGTCAGTCCGATTTGGGAGAATTACGTCAGTATCGGCACCCAATACCGATACTGGATCGGAGTGGTCCCAACTCTAAATCAGTCAAGAGTGGCTACTGGGTAGGGCTGTGTTTTTCCTTTCCGAATCTGGTGAATTTATTTAGCTTTCTTTTGATTTTCAGTTTGTTTTGTCACCTCATACACTCCTCTCTATGTTCACTGTGCCTTCTTGTGGGGTCATCGAGTTCTGTGTTTTTTGTACTGGCTTTATTTTGTGGAAAACTGAAGCATTCAGCTGTACCAACTGTGTGAACAATTACATTTGACACACACACACACACATATATATAGGGACTATACCAAAGGAAGATCTGTCCCTCAATCTACTTCAACACAGTATTTTGAAGTAGTGGATAAGTGGAGGGTTTGGCAGACAGAGAGAGATTCAGTATGGATGACTCACCTGTGGACTTGGCTCTGTAGACGGCTGTAACACAGCAGGCTGGTAGGGAGCGGTGGAGGCTGGAGTGGTATGACTAGCAAGACTGTCCTGAAAAGTAATAATAAGCAAACAAATGACATGATTGCGAGGAAAATTACAAGGACGAGACAACAAGACCGAGAGAGGACCAAGACAAACAGGAAGATGATGGAGGACAAGGAAATGAAAGGTAGGGAGAGTAAGTGGAAGCAGGAAGATGGGAAGAACAAGAAAAAGTAAAAGGAGGAAATTAACAAGGAAGAGGAGAACAAGACCAAAACATACCAGCAGAACAGCGAGAAGGGCATGGCCTTAAAGAGCAAATAAGAGAAAAATTAAAAGACAAAAGGCAGGAATAGACGAGTAAGAGGAGATTAATACGAAGTAAGATGAGGTCCAAGAGAAGAACAAAAAAGCCAAACTAAAGATGTCTTACTGTGGGATGGGCAGGGAAAGGGTTGTACTGGTCAACTGGTTCCACGCCGGATCTGGTCACTTGTGTGACCGCAGGGTCCTGGAACACAACAAAATATGGGTCACTCATCATTATCGGTCTAATCACCACAAATATATCTACATAAACCGGATCAACTGAGACTTTAAATAAATTCTGAATCCTATCTTAATTGCTTGACTTATGTTATACTTTGCAGATTAGTCTTGCTGACACATACAAAAGAGACTTGGATAAACTGCATGTTAGGGGTCATTGTGATTGAATTTGGGACCTCCCAAGTACAGGACAGCACCAGGTGGGGTTTGGTTAGCAAGGGATCAGTGCAGTTATGGAACTGCATTTCTTGGATAAAATTGTATGGTAAGACCTTTGGGTATGTTCAAACATACTCTAACCTATACTATATATATTTGACCTGAAAACACACACACACAAAATATTTACTGCTGTTTGTTATCTTGAGAAGATCTCTTCCTTAAGAACTTTCATTTCCTGAAACACTGAAGGTCAACTTTAAAATAAAAGCTCAGCCCAGACTATGAAATCTGGTAGCATGCTTTGATCAAGTCGTAAAGTGAAGTACAAAAACATCCAGCTATTGTTGCAATAACCTCTAAAGGTCTTGATGAATCATTACCTGGGAAGAACTCACTTCTTAACAGGAGTCAGGCACGGACCATTGGTAAACATTAATTGACTCTAGTGGGTCACAATTAGTTTAACTGTTTCTAACTGACATGAGAGGCCACCAACTGTTGAGTCTGTGACTAAAGCAGATTCTGCACGGCTGATGAATTATCTGATGAATTCCATGGACTTTCCAAGACTTTTCCAAGACTAAATCAAAGCGCCTCACTGGATTTTTAACACAATTTTCCAGTTGAAAAAAATCAGTTAACACGTTTGTTCCTCCTGCCATTTGGTTTTCTGTGGAGGAAACTAGCTGAAAACCACCATCTAACGCAATGTGTCAAATAAGTTGCTAATAATGAGAGCTGCAATGATTAGTCGATTAATCGATCAACAGAAAATGAATCGGAAAGGATTCTGATAATTGATTAATCGTTTTGAGTCACTTTTTAAGAAAAAAAAAAAGCCAAAATTCTCTGGCTGCAGCTTATTATCATAAACTGAGTATTTTGTGGTTTTGGACTGTTGGTTGGACTAAAACAAGACATTTCAAGACGTTACCTTGGGCTCTAGGAAATTGTGATGATCATTTTTCGCTGTTTTCTGACATTTTATAGACTAAACAATGAATCCACTAATTGAGAAAATAATTTACAAATTAATCAAAAGTGAAAATAATCATTTGTTGGGATGTTCCTGTCTGTTACCCTGCTGTTTTGTTAACAAGGGATCAGTGCAAGCTGTAGATCTCCAGCCCTGCGAAGCCCTGCAGCCATGCAGAAAATGCATTTGTCTTATACAGTATGTTGCGGTAGTGACCAAAGAGACTCTGATGTTCCCCGAGTACCAGGGAGTACGAGTTCCTCTGAGAATTTTTCAAATTCCCTGATAATCACAGTCTGGAATACAAACATGCCAGACAGTGGAGCATTTTTAATGGCTTTAAGATGCAAATACACAACATTTTATTTTATGATGCCCAAATACACTACAGTTCCCAGATTAGAGCTCCAACTAATCGATTAATCAGAAAATTTATCTGCAACTATTTTGATCAACGTTTTAGTCATTTTTCAAGTAAAAATTCCAACATTTGCTTTATTTTCCAGCTTTTCAAATGTGATGATTTGCTGCTTTTATTCATCTTTTTATTCATATCTTTAAGTTTTGGGATGTTGGTTGAATAAAATAAGCAATTTGAATACATCATCTTGCGCTGTGGGAAATTATAGCCAGCATTTTTCACTATTTTTTTTTTACTTTTCATGGACAAAAACGATTCATCGATTCATGGAGAAAATAATCAGCAGATTAATCAATAACGAAAATAATCATAACGCTGCATCTGTCATCTGTGCAGTTGTTTTAATAGGAAAGGCAACAGCGTGGATTGTGGGTATTGTAGGACGTTTGTGAGATTACTAAAACAAACATTTTGACAAAGCTAAACCACAGTAACAACGGTCAGAGCCGTTTCTAGAATCTGTGTCAATTTCTCCTGTAAACTGTGTGAGGAAATATCAAGAACCTCACATGATAACCCAACACGTCACTCCCTGGCCATGTGATTAAAAGTGCAACCTTACTCACTATTACTTATCTGCTCATGAGTCATGACACACCTGTAAACATTCCCAGCAGGAAACAGAGGGATGTCTCAGCACTTTCACTCCTCAACACTTTGTGGACGTGTTCGACAAACAGTTTAACAGCTAAAAAAAAAATACAACTAATCACATCCTTTTATACTAGGGCTGCAACTAATGATAATTTTCATTATCTATTAATCTGCAGATTATTTTCACGATTAAATCGATTAATCGTTTAGTCTATAAAAAGTAAAAAAATTGTGAAAAATATGCAACACAATTTCCCAGAGCACAAAGTGACGTCTTCAAATTCCTTCTTTTGTCCAACCAACAGTCCAAAACCCAAAGACTCTTCATTTACTGTCATAAATGACAAAGAAAAGCAGCAAATCCTCACATTTAAGAAGCTGGAACCAGAAAATGTTTGACATTATTGCCTGAAAAATTATTGAAACGATTAATCGATTATCAAAATAGTTGGCGATTAATTTTCTTTCGATAGACTAATCGATTAATCAATTAATTGTTGCAGCTCTATATATATTTGTTAACTGTCAACTTGAGAGAGGGAACATTTTCAAAGACATCATCTTGCCAGGTTTTAAATGGCAGCTGACGTCTTTTAAGAACTCTTCGTTGATCTCCACAGCCTATGGAGATATTCAAAACAGCGTATTATGCAAAATGTGTACTATACCACAGTGTAACAGCAGGAAAAATATCTGCTAAGTCACAGCTGAGAGACTGCTTGTGTCTTTTGATGACACAGCACAAACAGCAATGAATGAAGAAAGCTTTAAGCACAACCACTAAGCCTCTCTGAAATAAGGACTAAGCTGGGACAAGCCAAAACAAGACGACGCAATGTTCACAATAACAGCAAAGGGGTGTGGAGACGCACACAAAAGCACCTCTACATTGATACTGATGGAGTTCAATATTGGTCAAATCTGGAAATGTTACTAATTCTAACCTAAAAGAGTGAAGAAGAAAAAAACAATTTGGGAGAAAATCAGCATGATATTCTGACCTTAAAGTCTCTGTACCAGGAAACAGAACTTGCTGTGATAACACTTGATTGCCTAGGTGTGGCTGTTGTACCCATTTCATAACAGCAACTGGATATTATTGCTTCTTAATAAAACTGAAGTCACTCTTTATAGTGCATATTGTATTGTTAGCCCTACAGTGCTAACAATTTTTGGATTTACATGGCTATAAAAGCACACTGTAGATGATTGGGGGGGGGGGGTGCAATATGTTTAAGTTGAAGGTCACAAAGGGTGCACATTTTCAATTTTTTAATTAAGTGTTGCCCTCCTGAAATTCTTTCAAAAGTTGGCAACATATCAACTTTAATGTTGCCACAGGCTGCAGGCTCGTATGAATATAACCGCTTCATACAGTATGGCACAGACAACATATTCCATCTCCTGGGGTATTTATTCAGGCACTTCCACACCCATCAAACAAACTGTGGTCTCCACTGACGTCATGGCCATTGTGCACCTGATATAATAAAGTGTGACTCTGCACTACTGTAAAAGTGTTATGTAATGTCACTGAAATCACAAAAAGACTTTTCACAGATTCTTAATTTTGATATGTTACTGTAATAGGAATAATTTACCATCTAATATGTTATGAATGCGTGTGAAGCCTGGTCGCCCTTGATAAATGGATTTCTTGTTTTACCATGCAAACTCTCTCTGCAACAAGATGAATTCATCTACATTTTGAACTTGACAAATGAGGCAATCCTGATTTTAAAAGATCTAACAGCAAGTGTGTTAAACGGATATAAGCAGGAAATATTATAGCATACAGACCTAATGTGGTGCTATAACCTAGATTAGATCTTATCTTGTACAATGTTCAAAGGCACTGTAATCTGGGTATCTGAGTTCCTCAGTGGGCGAAGTCACATATTATAAACTCTCCATAATGTGTTAAAATTCAAGTCACCCTTTATGTTGCATGTCAACCCCTTCCCATATTTCTGCGAAAGGTCCTTGTGACCAAAATGTCATGCTACATAATAAGAAAGAAAAGATGGAGAGAAAAGAATACAGCTTCATGACTAGTGCAGAAAAACAGGCGAATGTGTTCATGGCTTTACAGCTACAAAGAAAAAACATGGGTCATATCCTTGAGAAAAAATACACATGGAGGGTGCTGGGATTCCCGACAGACTCCAAAGGTTTTCTTGTCGCAGCAAAAAGCGAAAGCAAGAAGATTAAACCTACATTGTGTGTGTAATAATAATGATATTAATAAAAAGAAATACTCAAATTTTGTTGAAATAAGTGGGAATTTACCAGGCAAAAAAAGGTCAATACACTGCAACGGTAATGTAGGATCCAGCATTATTGGAGTTTGACTTATATTAGAAATAAAAGTCAGGATATCTCGCCTTTTGTTGCTTCTATGTTGTCCATTCTTCTTTTAAAGTGTTTCTCGCAAGTCCCCAAACTTTATGAGCATGCACTATTTAAAAACCCACGTTGACACAAAGCAAGCACTAATAAACTTTGCATGCAACTTGTCTCGAATTTGGAAAGTCTCGAAGACATCCTTGTTCCGAAATGTGAGGATAACGATACATCCCACGGTTCATTTCACTTCCAGTGAATTTCAAAATAGTAAACCAACAAGTCCACTTTTACATCATTTGACATTATCCATCTGCATTAAAGAAACACTTCCATCTGCCGGTCAGCCACTTTAACATGGAAGCAACAAGACAGTCAGTCAGGTGGCCTACTTTTGAACACAGCAGGCCAGCTGTGTTCACAGAAACGCTATCCGGATTCAACACATTTTTAGGACACAAACACAATGAAGGTACAGAGCTTTTTTTATAGACTGAACAGACTTCCAGGTCACATCCTGTAGGTTAGAAACCAACAGCACCAATGGAGGTGCAGCAGTTAGCACGAAACTAATGTAGGTGACATTACAGGACTCCAAAATAATATCGAATCACATCCAACATATTAGAAAATCTACTCAAAGATACAAATCCCTTTCAGCCTGAATAGTAGCAGCAACCGCAGCAATAGGACAGCACACATTCCTAGTTGGCTACAGTTTCAACTTCCTGCAACTGAGCTGGCAGGACGCCACGCCCTCTTTTCAAACGAAGTCCGCTGATTGGCTGACGGATTGTCAATCGCGCTGTCTTTGCCGAATGGCTTTCAAGAGTGCAGAAGCAGATCCCGCCCCGACATCCACCCAACAAGTTTTCTGGCGTGCTGGCTGCCTCCTAACGAACGATCTGTCAGCAGCCAAGCGACTAAAACCGCACACTCACATTGAAAGGGTTGTCGCCGGCAGGCTCCGCGAACGGGTTGCTGTCGAATCCCGACATTGTGAAAACGCTGCGCGGTGTTTTGTCCTCTCTGAAACGGGGAATAAAGAGTAAACTCTCCTCGGTCGTTTCAGTCGCCTCTCCGATCGCTTCCTCGAATGGAGTTTGCGGCGCAGGCGCACTGAACCATCTGGGCGATGACGTGTACGTCAGTTGACGCGAAGCGAAGCGCCGCCAACGTTAATGTAAAGATGTCGTGTGTAAAAACAAAAAAAATATCCTTCTTTAAAAAAAATCACATTATGAATGAGTCATAACAAACAAAAGTTAAATAATAGTAGTAGCTCTTGTAATGGATGGCTCCACCACAGATACATACAGTATCCATGGGCTCCTCAGTGTGGTTGCTAAGCGACAGTAAGGACTGGTGTTTTGTCAAGAGTTTCACAAAACATTTATTTGGAAAAAGAATAGGCAAAAAAATAAAAAAATTTGTATTCAATTACATTAGAGGGGCATTAAAGGGGTCAGTTTACTAACGTTACTCAGACCGTGGAAACAGTCGCGTTATCTTTGTATCTGTGACAGTTAGCTCCGGTGGAAGCTCTCTAAAGTCTGCGGAAAAAAACAAAAAAAACAACCAGCCCTGATAATGTCACCAGGATCAGGCCTAACATGAGTTAGGTGGCTTGAGACTATACATATCTGACAGAAAACCTACGTTACAAACTGGCCTGGGTACACGGAGTTTAAAAGATGAGTTTAAGGTGGGCAAAGGTCTAACGAAAGATGCTGATGAGTTGCGTTATGGGAAGTGTAGGACACAGCGTTTTTCACTGTACTCATGTAGGACTGAAAGTAAGGATATCTCGACCTCTGCTGCATCAAATGCATCTTTTTTACTTCGGTCTCTCGCAAGTATCACTCCTAACTAGATTCCTGTGATATTACCAGCTATATGGTTTTGTTGGGGGTTTCTTTTTGGGTCTTTATTGAACACAGAACAAACAATACAGTATTCATTACATTACAATTATTTAGCTGACGCTTTTCTCCAAAGTAACTTATAATAAGTGCATTTCAACCATGTGGATACAACCCACAATTGCAAGAATCATGCAAGTACATCGTCTTCATCGCATGTGCTGAACTGCTTCAAGCGCTGCATTTAGAAACAATACGCCTTATATAAAAAAAGGTTAGAAAATTAGCTCCACCTCAACCAACTACAACAGTAAAATCCTGCTTTTACATTAATGTATGAATGATAATAATATAATTATAAGATAAGATAAGATAAGCCTTTATTGTCCCACAGCGGGGACATTTTCAGCGTTGCAGCAGCCAGCAAACGTGTCATATATAGAAATACAATAAAATAAATAGAAAAATAGTCAGAAATAAATAATAGAGTGACTGAGTGCAGTTGTAAGTATGAACAAATAGACAAGATAAAAAATATTGCACGTATATAATATACATGTATATGAAAATATTTCACAGCAACATATGAAGTAGATAACATCACGAATACAATATATGTATGAAGATAATATAATATATAATAGTATAACAGTCACATGGGACATTTTTCTGCATTGAGTACTTTTACTTTTAGTACATTTTCCTGATTATACTTACATACTACTACTTTTACTGAAGTAACATTCAGTCACCAATGCAGGACTTTTACTTGTAGTGGAATATATGTATGTATATATACATATATATTACATTGTTGTCTTGGTACTTTTACTTAAGTAAAGGATCTGAGTACTTCCTCCACCACTGTGTATTATATCAAATTAAAAACAAAAACAACAACAAAAAAAAAAAAAAAATATATATATATATATTTACACACGAGTCGCCACTAAAAGAAGAAAAAAATACACGACGTCGTTGGTCGAATCGTGACGTCACCAACGTCCTGGCAGCCATGGAGGAAGCGAGAGGTGAGTGAGAATCTCTCCTCTTAACTGTTTGAAATCGCGGATCGATAAACGTTTAGGTGGCTAACGTTGCGACGGTGTACTTACGCTGCGCGACACCCGCCACAGACACGGCGAGACGGAAGACAAAAAAAACAAACAAAAAACAAAAAAAGCTCGTCGTCGCTTTGTGGCGGGCGCCGTTTTAAAGCAGCGCTGCGGTGAAATAACACGTTACCAGCTCGGCCCTTTTTAACCACAACGTGAAATGTCTACGGGCCATACGAGTAAGTGTACTTTTTTTAAATTTATTTTTTTATTCAAGCTGGCGAACAGCTGACTCAGTCCCTCGCAAATGTAAACCCGCTTACTGAATGTGTTTCTGTCAGCTGGACGGTGTTCTGCCAGATAATGCTTCCCCTGTTGTCCTGTTTTATAACGAGGGCAGATATATGTTTAGGCAGGCTGTGTTTGATTGTTTCTCCCTGTCAGTTGCCTTATTGAACCGCAAAGCCGGTTCATCATCGTCCAAGCTGTATGCAGTGTGGAGAGGAGAGCACGTTTTGGAAGACGTGCTTTCTGCTTTTTCCTGCCTCTTATCAATATTGGGGTAGCTAACAATGTGATAATGTGACAGGCAGTGGTAGAAGAAGTATTTAGATCATTTACTTAAGTAAAAGTAATAATACCACACTGTAAAAACACTCTGTTACAAGTAAAGTAAGTACAATCAGGAAAATGTACTTGAAGTAAAAGTACTACATGCAGTAAAATGTCCCCTTTGACTGTTATATTATTATATAGGCTATTATATCATTAGATTATTTTTTCTCGTGCATTAATATATAAAAGCAGGTTTTTACTCTTGTAGTTGGTTGAACGGAGCTGATTTTGTATAGTACTGTAACTAATTATTTTCATTATGGATTAATCTGCTGATTATTTTCTCCATCAATCGATTGATTGTTTGGTTTGTAAAAATTCTGAGAATAGTGAGAAATGCCGTCACAATGACCCAGAGCCCAAAGTGATACCTTCACAATGCTTGTTCTGTCCAACAGTCCAAACCTCAAAATTATTAAAAATGAATTAAAATGACTAAAAGGAAAAGCAGTAAATCAAGCTGGAACCTTGAAATGTTTTTGCATGAAAAATTAAAATTAAACGATTATCAAAATAGTTTATTTTCTGTCAATTGATTTATAGTTTCAGCTGTAAGTACTTGAGTACTTAGTTACGTTCCACCACTGGTAACATGTAGACAGTCAGTGATAGACACACAGACTCAGACGTTTAACGTTTTATTTACAGTTGTAAAAGGATTGGAGGCCCCTGGAATATACTGGATTCGGTTCTGTATTCACTTTTTTGTTTTTAAGAATTCACACACTAAATCTGGTCCCTCCTCAGTGTTTCCCCTGACCTGTGCTGTGCAAAATTATGCGTGGGGGAAGGTCGGGCAGGACAGCGAGGTGGCCAAACTAGTGGTTGGTGGAGACCCGCTGGCTGTCATAGAGGATGGCAAGCCCTATGCAGAGGTAAGGTTCGCACTGGGAAGGTACTGGTTCAAATCACTAGACTGGTCCTTGAGCAAGAACACTTAAACCCCGCTATGCAGAGACGAGGGTGTACAATATTGTATCTGTTGGAGGTTACTGACAAACAAGTGGATATATAAAATGCATGAACATGTTTTTGACTACAAATTGCAGGTTGTGATGGAATGATTTTAACTGTAATGATGCAAGCACTCAGTGATCAAGTCATCTTTATAAGTTGTATCAGACTTTACATTGTTTATGGGTGTGCTGCTTTAAAATAATGGGCTAGAAAATAACACATAATCTTTCCAAGTTTTACCAGAGTTGCAACAGAATTATCTGGGAAAGCATGAGTTAAAAATTTTGATCTGTAGCTTTCAGTTTATTGCAAACAGTTTATGTAATGTGTTAATGTGTTTTTCCTTCCAGTTTTCTGAGATATCACTTAAAAAACCATTAGACATTCATTGTAGTTTGTTAGGATAACTACAGCTTTTTGACATGGTATCACTTATTGTCGGCATTACAGGACCTTTAAGATTTTGAAATCTTCAGTACAAAGATACATCATGCTGTTCCTCGGTGTCTTGGCAGATAGCCTTGTTCTCTCCATGCCTTTCATAAGTCTCTCTTTATTTAGCTACCGCAGCTCTGCAGGGTTTTGTCATGAAGGTCATCAGTTCAGGTTATGGCAGTGGTGACATTTTCACGTACCGCAAGCCACATTAATGTCACATGCCATGCTTCATATTAGCTTTCATGCTTATAGTCAGAGGGCGGCATAGATGTTTAATCCAACATTAAAATATGTGACTTATTGTTTAGCATGTGTGCAACATGTTAGCCTAACAGTTGTATGTCCTATTATTACCGTAAATGTTAGGCTAGGTGAGACATTTGTTCAGTTGCATTCCAGTGTTTTATTGGAGGGGAAATGGACGTAATCTAGCGGTGATAAGTTTAAAACGTATGTGTGCATCGTTGTGCAACATGACAGAATTTACTCAAAAAGCAGCAATAAGTCAATACAATGGACTGAAAGCACATAAGTAATCTGTGTGATTATAAAAAAAGAAAGTAATCAATGACTGTATGTTATTTGAATAGTACTGAGACTGTCACATGGGTGGCAGCCCAGGGCTGACCCAGGACACACGTTAGAGAGACCACCAACAAATGTTTGTCCTTGAGAGACAGAATCCTTCATTTACATTTAAGGCTTTAGAGTAAACCTCTTATCCAGAGTGATTTACACTTAGTGAGATGGTTAGGATTCCTCCCTTCTCACTGAGTATAAATCACTTTGGATTACAGCATTAGATAAATTGATTAAATATATGATACCAGGCCTGGGGACAACTGGGACTCCTTCAGGAAGCTTGTTAACAGAATAAAGGCGGGAATCAACAGATCTGCCATGTCTACATTTTTCAAGTTTTATTTATTCTGGGATTAATTATACTTTTAATTGGGATTTGGCACTCATCTTTGGTTCATGTTGACCCACAGTTTTGACCATCAACCCTCCAGTCACAAACCCACTTCTGCAACCTTTAGTCTGCTTCTGCCTCAATCCACTAATAGTATCAGGAGTATTTTGAAATTCCAATATTGGACATAACCTATCCATCCGAACGTTATGTTGAAGTAATCTCTGCTGTGTCCTCCAGCTGTGGATGGGTGCTCACCCAAAAGGTGATGCCCAGATTAAAGACAACAGGATCGCACAGACCACGCTGGGTCAGTGGATCGCCCACTTCCCTGCCTGCCTGGGCTCCAAGGTCAAAGACACCTTCCAGGGTCAGCTGCCCTTCCTCTTCAAAGTCCTTTCTGTCAATACAGCCCTGTCCATACAGGCCCACCCCAACAGAGTGAGTACACAAACACACACGCCTACACAGTGTTCTGCAAAAGATTACTCATTACTCTGAATTGGGAAATAGTTTAGCATGGATTTTTAAATGCATACAACAGTATGCTGTTTTCTGTGTTTGAATACAGCTGATTAAAATGAGAACCAGAAAGTGTAAGACAAAAATCACCTACAGTTTCACACTATCATCAGTATCCTCAGAATATACATAGGTACAAGTATCATTAGTATTTAAGTATTGATTTTGATACTGTAGTGAGTTTCTACCAACGGTATAATTTACACATCAAAGTCTGTTTACAGCTTTTGGGGAGTACTACTGCATATGGTACAATGCCTCCAGAGGGAGCTGTGTGAAATCTGATAAATGTCCTCAAGTGATGTCACTTGAGTCAGCGTCGGTTGATGCAAAAGACTACAAGTTTGAAACTGAAAATAAATCTGGAGGTGTGGAGTCAGAAAGAACTGGGCTTCCCAGACCTCTGTAATCCCCTCATCTCTACTTGTGGCTTGTGGCTCGAGGCTTCATTAGCCGCTACTAGCATACCACACCCGAATCTCCGACCGAACTGCCGCTGGTCGAGTTGCATTATGGGTAATGTAGACACCAGGTTTTCAGAAGAATGCATGGACTAAAAACGATGATATCTCTGGCTCTGCTGCATCAATCATGAGTTTGACAGTCATAGAAATGCAATACTAAATCATTGGACTCTTTTTTTAAGAGAAGAGGGCTGTGTGATGGGGGGCGTTAATACAACCTATTTGATTTGTCATGTAAAGTCATGTGTTATTACAAACACATATAGTAAGTATAGTGGGTTAAAATGAGAGGTTCTAGATTCAACCAGTGACTGGTTAGTTCACTTCAAACCTTAAACTATTTATGTTGTTGTCTCCTGAAATGTCGTTTTGGAACTAAGGCCACTGAAAATGGGTGAAGGCAAATTTCAGCAGTTGGAATTGTTTTAGGATGAATGACTGGCACGGTAATTTTCACAATTGTCACAAACACTGTATGTGGCACAGTTGGTTTGAACAGTATAACCATTGGCCCTGTGTTTGAACTGAGCAGAGTTTAGTCTACATCCGCTCTGCCCACCTTTTTTAGTAACCCTCTTCCTTTTCTGTCATTATGGTTTGGTCAGGAGTTAGCTACTCGTCTCCATGCTCAGTTTCCGGAGCACTATCCAGACCACAACCACAAGCCGGAGATGGCCATCGCTCTCACACACTTCCAGGGCCTCTGTGGCTTCAGACCAGTGGAGGAGATCCTGGGATTCCTTAAATGTGAGTCCCAAAGTCCCACAGGGTTATTAGAGGATTCTGGATTGATTTTAGACACAAAAAGATGTTGTTTTTTGGTGTCAAACCCATACATATGCTGTATATTATATAATAGATGGGGAGGTTCATAAATTCATACCTTGTGTGTGTGTGTGCATTCATCAGCTGTCCCAGAGTTTCGTGCTCTGGTGGGCAATGAGGCAGCAGAGGAGCTGCAGTGCAGCATGGGAGATGCGGTTCATACAAGCCAGATGCTGAAGAAGTGCTTCACCAGGATGATGAACTGTGAGAAGAAGGTGTTCGTCGATCAGCTCAACATGCTGGTCAAGAGAGTCACGGAAGAGGGTAAGGAGGCTGAGGGACGTGGCTAATGGAGCTCCCAACAGCAGAAAGCAAATGCAGAATTCAGTTATTTTAGTTGGTTTGTCAGTAAGCATTAAGTCAGCACTTTAGAGTCAAAACACTGCATATGTGTAGAAGTGTAGCATTTTAGCCTGTGCTTTTCTTTGTTGCACACTCCGCTATAGTCTATTTGACCATGAGAGGATTGCTCAATATATGGAAACAATCTTTAATTTGATCATTTTTAACAGTCTGGTATCTGATGCAAGTGTGTTAGAAAGAGAGAGAGATATCCACCAAAACAAATCATCCACCAAGTTGTGGTACTTACTGAAGCACAAGTAACACATGTTCACCTAAAAAAACTATTACAGAGGAGGGCCAGTATCCTCACAGGTTTACAAAACACAGCTGGCAGTTAAAACACTGAAATATGATAATTTATTAAGTAGTAAAGGCTTAATAAGTGAATTAATGTAGTATACCTATATATCAAAACATTCATTGAATTAAAGCCACTATGTGTAGATTCTTTCTGTGATTATAGCCTTTTTCATATTATTCTTTCTGTTTGTAGAAAAAAGAAAAATGGTGCAGTCTGCTGCATGTGCTGCTTTAGCCCATTCATCTCAGTGTCCCTGAGTCAGGGAGGGAGGGGGAGTAGCACTGTTTCTGTCTGGCAGTGTCTTTCTTTGATACTACCACCAGGAGGTGCCATAATCAGACGTTTTCTAATCCTACAAATAGGGGGCACAGTTTTTAAAACATGTTTTACTGACCTAATCACACTTGTGCATGTTTATGACCCATGCAGGTGCAGCAGGGAAGGACACATCCAGCAGCAACGGTGACCTGCTGCTCCGCCTCCACTCCCAGTATCCCGGAGACATCGGCTGCTTCTCCATCTACTTCCTCAACCACATGGTCCTGGATCCAGGCCAGGCCATGTTCCTGGGAGCCAATGAACCTCACGCTTACCTTTACGGAGGTCAGATGATGCTTTTTGTTTATATTCATGAGATTTAGCGCACTAGATCTTATCCAGGTTGAATGAGAATGAATTCAGTCAACAGTTGAATGTGCCTGAATTCCTACATTGCTGACACTCCGGTGCTCCTGTATCACAGAGAAGCAGCAGGTTAAGGTATTACAGGATAAGGCTGGCATTATTCTAGATTTTTCCTATTGTCAACCAATGCCATAAAAAGCCAGAAACCAACAATGTGTTACTCTGTCTTGCAATACTTTCTGACTTTCCTACCCTGTCTGTGGCTCTCAGCCCCGAGCCCATTTCTACTAGACATAAATCTTTAAGAGCAGGTCACAAATAGTCTCACTAATTTACTAAAACAAACAGGCATTGTAGTTTTCAGCAAATGTTACGTTACATTTGTTGGGGACTATTGTCAGTGGCGGATTAATACACATTTGGTGTTCCAGTGAATTTCCAGCAGCAGGACGGTATGTGTGGGATTGAGTCAAAATAAACTACAGTGTGTGTGTTCATGGTAATGAAGTAACATGTGACCCAGTGCAACAGTGTGGCTCATTCATGTGGTTTTAATAGTTTTTTGACAACAATGGAGCTCTATAGCACAGAGGGATAAACTGTACCAGGACAGGTTTGGATACACTAAAAAGACTCGTTAATAGGATCAATTCATTGCTGGTTTTGGTCTTTTCAGGATTTTCTGACAACAAGAAAAATATAGAATATCATCACTGGCCCTGTTCACACCTGGAATTAACATGCATCTCGAGTGACCACTTATGATCGGATCTCAATTTCTGGCAAAATATATGCAAATAAACACAAACATAATTTCCATTTGCAAATACCAAATGCGTTGTTGTTTTTAACCGGCAAGAGGCAGCAATGCACTTCCCGTGCCTTGTCTGCTGGAAATTAAAAGAAGAAGTTTGCAAAGACTTTGGCGCTCGGGCAAAATCAAAACAATACAGACTGGGTCTATTCCTTGGCATGTTCCAGGCAAACAAAATCGCCCAAGATGTTTGACGCACTCTTAATATATCTCTATTTCTTGTTGTTTCACACTTTAATATGATGCCGTTGGTGCGCGATTGAGTACGTACTTCCGGTTAAACACTGCTAAAAGAATGGGGCCATATACGGCTCAGACCATCTCCGAATGTGGTTTGAGCGATCGGATCTCAGTGCGTCCTCAATGCGTCTTGGGTGCATTCACACCTGTTGTGGCCAGGTGTAAACAAGGCCACTGTTATCCTTTAACAACCCAGGTAGAAATAGGGCATTTTTGTTTTAGTTTATCTGTGTGTACTCATTAATAGAAAATGAAATTGGTGAAGTCACATCACGTATTTCCAGTGAAGAATCAAACATTGAAAGACAACCTTTTCAGAAATCTAAAATATCACCTGGAAACATGGAGTTTTGTTGTCAGTCCTTTAGAAACAAATAGTAAATTCTTCTCTCTGAACTCAGCTTTCTGTAAAACAGAGGGATAACAGTGTCTTCACTAACAGCTGCCTAAACAGACCAGAATGCAGTGCAGCTATAGGATGTGTTGTGTCGAGTTCACCTTTTATATTTGGAAAAACTGGCAGTCTTGCCTTTGCTATCACTGTTCCTGTCCAACCACATATTCATCCCGCAGTTGAGTGCAGGTTTACACCGCTTGTCAAAAGGCATTCTGGGAAATCACTAACTGTAAAAGTAGATCAGGCAAGTGGAGGAGACGATATAACTCCTGTAATACATTTATCATCACAGACTGATTGAATCTAACATTGTAAGAGTGAGAGAGATCTGAGAATTGATTTTTCCATTTGGAGTAGAGTCGACTGCCCGCTCTGCTTATTTAAAACATGCTTTCCTTTTCTGTCTCTTCATCCATCCATCTAGACTGTATTGAGTGCATGGCCTGCTCAGACAACACGGTGAGGGCTGGTCTGACACCGAAATACATCGACGTTAACACTCTGTGCGAGATGCTGAGCTACAGCCCAGCCCCTGCCAGCTCCAAAATCTTCCCATGTGTCCAGGACGCTTCAGACCCCTGCGTGTCCCTGTACGACCCCCCAGTGCCAGACTTCACTGTCATGAGGATACAGGTAGGAAACCTCCGCTAACTAGATGATTACACTTTAGGAGGGATATCCCAAAACTAAAACTGAGTGATAGAAGAGTGGATGTTATTATTCATCTCTAAACAACAACGGTTCATTGTATTTTATATTTGGTAATGGCTAGAATAATTCCTTCATGATTTAACCATTAGTTTATAAATGAGATTTAGTCATTTGGTGAATTACAAATTTGGCCAGTGTGTCACCGAAAATTCACACCTTTTTAAAAGTGTTATATGACTAGAAAGTAAAGCTGGACAGTTATAATCTGGAGAGACATTTTAAAGTTTAAGCTTGAAATGTGATGTCTGCCTGAAGTACGGTGCATCTTGCAGGCAAACATTCCTGCGATAACATGTCAAAACGTCAGCCGCGAAAAAACTCCCACCCACAACAGCACAACCTGGATGGTTTCCAGACAGGCTTGTCAGTGAATTTCACAGATAGGAAATTGCCCCACATGAACTTGGCCTTATGTAACATGATAAATACACCAGTGCCAATGAGAACATCATCAAAATGTCTATTACAGTCAAGGAATTTAGGCATGTGCACACAAGGCAACAGGCAGTGGTGGAAGAAGAGTAAAAGAAGCAATACTACAGTGTACGAATACAAGTAAAAGTCCTGCATTAAAAATCTTACTCATGTAAAAGTACAAAAGTATAAGCATCAAAATAATTACAGTACCAAAAGAAAAAGTACTCATTATGCAGAATGGCCCATTTCAGAATTATATATATTATCTTACTGGATTATAGTTGATGCATTAATGTATTCATCACTTTAATGATGTTGCAGCTGGTAAAGGTGGGGCTAATTTGAATTACTTTATATTCTGTAAGGTAGCATAACCTATAATAATATATCATAATTTATTAGTTAATTTATATTTTGTATTAATAATTTACATCTGCAAAGCAACTAAGGCTATCAAAGTAGTAGAAGTATCAAGCAGCATAAAATGAATACTCAAGTAAAGTACAAGTTGCGTACAGAAACATGCTCACCTTGTTCTGTCCCGTGCTGCCGGCAGGTCCCAGCCTCGGTGAAGCAGTACACTGTTGCTCCGGTCGACAGCGCCAGCATCCTCCTCGTCATCGACGGCGACGCCACGGCAACCTCTGCCGCCGCCCTCTCTGACATCACGGTGAGGCGGGGCACCGTCCTGTTCGTCTCGGCCAACGAGAGCGTCTCCCTGCACATCACCTCCCCATCTGGGATGACCATGTTCCGAGCCTGCTGCCTCCTGTAGCTGTGAGTGTGCGTGTATGTGTGTGTGAAAGCTCATACTACCTGTGTTTGTTTTCCTCTGGTTTGACTCAGCGAGGTCTACACCGTGTTATGGATCGAGCCCAGTGATCGCTGTGCACTTTTTAATAGGTAGTATGCTATAGGAGCTTTCAGACACGGTGTGTCGATGCCCGTCTGTGCCCGCTGCTCCCCCTAACCAAACTCAACCTGCGGACTACTGTGCCGCCTCCAGCATTTTTAGCTTTAAAATCCAGCAGTAATCCATTGCTGCTGGGTTTTAACTGGTTTTAACTGGTCTTTTTTTACCTGTAGTGGTGCAATTACATCTTACAGAAAAAGCAGAGGATGTGTACATCCCAAATTCTTTACAGGTGCTGGACAGAGGACATATACTAAGAATAAAAAGTTAAATATGTCACTGAACAAGACCCAACATAAAACAGTGCACGACACTGTTCAGATGACTTGATCCTTGTCAGAATCCTGATGAGAAATATTTAGGATGAAGATCATGTAAAATGTTGCATGAGAGTTTATTCTTGACCTTGGAAACAGCAGTTGAGAAAACATTCATTTAGTATCCGTTCTGGAGCTTAAAGTCCCATGACGACAGGGCAAACATTACTGCTGATGAAGATCACAGGATACAACCGAAAGCTCCAGAACAGCTAGTAAATAAACCTTTTGGTGAGATTGTTTTCTCAAAAAAAAAAAAGATGCAGTTGAAAGCCTGGAAAAAGCCAGTAAATGGACCTCAAAATATTGTTCAGGACATTTTTCCTCTCTATTCCTAATACACTTATAGCTGTTAGTTCTTCTCATCCAGTCTGAGATAAAACGCACACTAACAGTGATTTATTCAAACAGCACTGAAGCAGGGTGGGGATATGTTTACACTGGTGCAGTACACCACCACTCACTGCTTTGTACAACTACAGCACCACCTCGTCGAGGACTGAGCATGTCTGTTATATGAGCCAGCAGTTAGTCTTCCCCCAGGGATCACTGAAAAACTAACCGTTTTATCATTTTAAGTTAAGCTTGAACAAGTAAATATCCACCTCATTGTTAGTATATCAACAATTGAGAGTATATAGTGTAATACTGAGATGCCTGTGCATGTTTGACTTACAGCAGTAATACTGGAGGGGCCTTCTGTCTCTCTAGTGAAGTTGACCCTGGAAAAGTATTACTGCTTTTAACCGTTACCAGCGCATGTTTACGGTTCGGAAACTTCTCAAAGTGGTGAACATCATAAAAAAAAAAAAGAAATTAAAAAAAAAAAACAGGAGCAAGCAAAAGGGGCCATTAACTATCTCCATCCCATTAAGCACGACTAAATGAGAATAAGGAATGCATATTGATTAAGACAAGTTCTATATAATTGAAAATGCACTGCTGTTGCTTGTTGCATACTCATACAGTTTGACCCCGAGCCTGTTAACACGTCCACGTCTTGTACAGTTGTACACCAAAATGCTGCATTCAGTTTTATAGTATTATAGGAACAAACATGTCTGTATCTCTGAGTATTTGAAGCCAAATTTTTCAGACGTTGCATGTTTTGTTGTTTGTACCGATTCATCAATACGTGACATTACATACTAAGAGAAATGATCCCTGAAACAGAACTGTATTATTAGGTTTTACCTGTACGTTATGATATCATGGTTTATCTACAGTAAAATATTTTATGGTACCACTTTCCAACATGTTGGTACAGTATTGTTACTACATTATTTCAGTATGGTGCAAACTTGTGCGTAATCTTCCGGTTCATACCAGGGTCAATCTGAATTCAATCAATCATGAAGTGGATTTTCTTGGTGTAACAGTTTTTATAGTTTATCTGGAATGAGAATGAATGCTCTCGTCAGCCTGCCAACCGACCAGTGAGTAAATATTCCTCTGAATAGTTTGACGTGAATGAATGACTACAGGTGAACTGGTAATGCTTTGACCTACTTCCTGACCATGTTAGTGATGTAGGTTGATCTCGAAGCTTGTCCCTAATATAGATGCACTAAACCTTTAGTTGTTTGCTGTTGCTAAGATTGTTGAAAAATGGAAGAATATTAAGAGATAGAAGGGCGTTTATAGTTAAAATCCCTGCATCTTTTTGATTAAAGATTACCTCACATCTATCTCTTAAATTGTAGAGCCTCCAGTTATTTTGTCAACAAACAAATGTACTATTTGCCATCTTTTCAAGCTGTTTTAATGTAGTCACGTAATGTTGTAGAGGATGATGTTTCAAACAGAAGTTCATTTTGAATTTTAACTTTTCATTTAACTATCACACACCTTTTGTTACTGATCTTGTTTTCGTCCAGGACTTTGCACAGAAATCATGTTTTGATTTTTTTTTTTTTTTTTTTCCACTTTTAACTCGTGTCCTTCAAATGCACACAAATCTGAAGGCCACAATGTTTTACCTTAATTGTTTTATTTAACTAGTGTGAGAACATTTCTTGGGATATTTCTCTAGCGAGGGCATGGTTTAGCATTTTAGCCTGTAAGTGCAGAGAACACGTCTATGTTAAAGTGGTTTAATAAAGCCTTGTTCTGTTACTACACTGAACTCCTTATGTGTTGTGTTGCATCTGTAGCATTTGTTGTTTAAACCTTACAATAACGGTCAAAACACGAAGCAGGTTTACAGAGTTACCTGGATAACTTAGCCAAATCGAACCTGAGACAGTTCTTTTTACATCAGACCATGTTCCAGTGTTCAAGGTTTTATTCGCAAAGTTACTCTGTGAATTAGTATGATCATATCATGTTACTATATTACTACATTGTGTTATTTTCAAATTTCCAAATAAAAACTGTTAAGATTTTTGTTTTAAATGTTGATGTATATTATGATAGAGAACTTTATTGCATTAAACATCCATTTGAATATTTTATGTATAATTTAGTCATATATACTGAGATATATCGATCATCTAAAAACATTCTTATTAATATTGTGATATTAACTACACTAGAAATATTCACATATTTATCAAGCACTAACCGGAAATGAAGTATATCATTTGGGACACAATGTAGAAATACAATATATTTATTAGCAGATTTATTTACGTCCAATAAAACTATTCTGTAAAGCTCATCCAAACCTCGAAGAGATTTCAGAATAAAAGTACACAGAATTTTCTCAGTAACCAAACTATCTACAAAAGGCAAATTTCCAACAGTCGCCACTATTTCCACACGTTGATGACTGAAAATCAAGCTAAGAGACATATTTTAAAATCTGACCACCATTATCTACATTTTCACCATTTATAATCACACAAACAGACGTCTGGATCTTTTTACTTTTTGTTAAAGAAATACTCATTATGGATAAAGACACTGCCTGTTTGTTGTTACTGAAATAAATGGTGAAGAGGTAGCAAGCAGCATGCAGATTTCAACAGCCATCTTAAGATTCCCACAAATGTATGACGAACATCTTGAAACAGCTGCAACAGACCCTCATGTCTCCAATCTGCAATAAATTAAAGTGCATGTTTTGGTAATAATCAAAAGGGTGAGACTGAAGCGTACATATTTGAAACTCCAGATTGACAAAGCAAATCAAGGGATTCTAGAAGAACTAAAGGGAAAACCCATCACACCCTTATCTAAGTGCTGCATCGGGCTGAAGTCGTACTGTGTGACTTCCAGATGTGCATGCGTTGTCTTCGTACCCTCACCTTTCAAAAGCTTCCACAGACTGCTCCTGGAATAATCCATTTTCCTTCACTGCAGAGGATGACTGAAGAGATTTTCTCCAGTCAGTTTTTCATTTGTTCCACCATCAACCACTGGAGGAATCACTGACAGCTTCAGCTCTGTTTGCACAGGAAGAACAACAGCCCTCTTGTTTTGTGCCATCAAGTAATCCAGTGGGTTTCACCTGCTCTACCTCGTGGCACACTGTAAAATGCACCATACACCGGCTGATGAAGGCTGCCACTCTTCTGCGTTGTTTACGGCATTTTTTAAAAGTCTCAATCTGATCATTTATTGATGTTAAAAGTGTTATAATTCATTAAGTTCTCCATCATGGTCCTCTGCTTTGCTCTCTGTGACCTTCGCTGTCTGTCTGAAAAGCTCCCAAAGGGGGCGCTGTTCTGGTAGCTTGCAGGACACTTTAGGTTTAGCAGCTGGTTTGTTATCCATTGTGTCCAGAGTGAACCTATGCATACAGATCAACTCTGGTGTGGGTTGAAGAACACTATACAGTGCCTGTAAAGCCCGCACATCCTCCAAAGCATCGTGGGCCTTGTAGTTCACTCCCAGCAGCTCCCTGACCAGGTTCTCCTGTCGAAAACTCTGCAGGCAGCGGTCCTTCAGCATCTCCCGAGCCAGCGGTAGAGTGTCAACACAGCCCGAGACTGACGACTCAAACTCCGCTCGGAGGTCCAGCTCATCGAGAGCTCGAGCCAGCAGCGGGCAGTCGAAGCGGCGAATGTTGTGGCCGATGACAAGCGGGCGTCCGAGCATTTGAAGGAAAGCTATGAAGGAGACCAGGACCTCTCGGAGGGAGTTGGTGAGCACAAGTTGGCGATGGAGGTACAGCCTCCGTCTGCGGACCCTGAAGCCGGTCACTTTGGCTGCTCCTCGCTGCATCCGACACCGAGGGACGACGTACAGGTTGAGCGAGTGGCCTCCGCTCACTGCAGCCAGCTGGACGATCTCACAACCCTGACCTGGTGAAATAAAACATGTAGATACAAGGCGTCACTTCAGGTGCTTCAGAGGAGTGTTATCCCCGGCAAAGATCTTCCATACACTGGGTGTTAAAACAGCAAATGTGAAAGCTATGACAATTAGGGATAGGGGATATGGGTAAAGTACAACTGAGAAACTGTTAATGGATAAAATAACCAGACAAGAATGTCTGTTTTTGGCTAATTCAGCTAATTAAATACCTTTAGTAAGTAAAGTAAAAATAATTAAAAATCCAGCTTAATTATCTGAAAACATTGCCACAGGGGTCTGACACACAAGAGACACACAGTTTTGATAATTGATTAATCATTTAAGGTTTTTTTTTAAATCAGTTTTTTGCTGCTTTCTCTTTAAAAATGTCACTTTGGGCTCTGGGACCTTGTAACTGGTATTTATTTGTAACATAATTGGCTTTTTAACAATACTCATTAATTTGTGCCCCAGTATCAAGTGATATACTACAACAGGGCCAAATGTTAAATAATTTTAAACAAACCCAATTTGAAATAGAAAGCTTTGTCTTAGGGAAACACTTGGTAGGTTTTAGGGTTTCTTTATCTTCTGTGTGTGTGGTCTTTTCACTCATTCATTCAACTTGATGGGGGAGTTGGGTGGCTCGTATGATTATGCCCATGGGAATAAAATAAAATACATGTGTGCACTGACGCAGTGGTTTGACTGACAAAACATGGAAACTTTATACCATCACCATAAAGTTTTATAACAGCACAGGACAAGTGATCTTACCCAGTCCAGTCGTCTCCAAGTCAAAGAAAACCAGCGACTGTTGAGACTTTTCAGCTCCGTCCGAGTCTGATTTTTGCATCCCGCCACGGCCACAGGTTCAATAGCGTTTATAAAATCTGACAGCTGACAGTCAGGTCTTGTAAAATAATCGAAACGAAGACACATTAGAGACACTGTCAGCACGCATTGAGCTGCACTCCCATGAAGATCTTCCCTCCGTGTTTTTAAATACCCGCGTAGACAGGCAAAACTTTCAAAACAAAAGCCTCGTTGCAGACGAATTTACGGAAGAGAACAAGACAAACGTGTCGCCAAAGAGGTGTACTGTCCAACCCACCTGTAGCCATACACCGCACAATGTATGTCTGTGGCAAATTAAAGTATTATTTTCCTACTAAAACAAGAGTGAACCAAGAAATGTTGCTTTCCTCTCTTCGTCTCCTGTGAAATATGAACCGCACACAAGCGTCCCAGGCGCAGCGCTGCCCTCCACAGGAGATACATGTCCGCGCAACGAGGCAGAGGATGAACTATAGAGTATATCTCTTACAGTTTGGTTGGTGGACATATCGACACTGATTATGGTTGTATATTTTGTAAGAAAGAAGAAGAGTCATCAATACACTTAATTATGGAGTATTTAAAGGGATATTTGGGTGATATCGTATACACTTTAGTAACAAAAACATTGTTGCTTACTTTGTAATCCTCCCATTCCAAAATATGATTAATTTAATTATATTACTGGGCAATTCCACATATAAACCAACATATTTATTCTATAAGTTTTTATTCCCCTTTTTTTTTAAATCTTTCCCATTATGTATAAATGACCTAATTGCAAGGATTCTATGTAGGAAACACAAGGAAATTACTTTGCCAAATGTTACATAAAGTCTCTGTAACTTTTCTTAATAAAGACCATCTTTGGTCATGTTTTGTGATATTTTGGTTGTAGATATAATGTTCATATATGTATTTTGATTATTAACCTGGTATTAATTCCCCCTTTTTTGTTAAAGAGCTGATGTCTGAGGGTCCACTCTGCGATTATAATAAGGCCTACCATCAATACAAGCAAATTAATTATATTGTAAGCAAAGCATCCTTTTATGATTTTCACTTTAAACACTTTATGTAAACTATGATGTATATTTAGGACATGACTCACTTCTTATTAAACAATATGAAAACATGCAGAATCCATCAGAAGCAAAGTACTTTTGAAACATTTAAGAGAAGAGGTGTTTATGTTGAAACATACACCAAAGTCTTTGTTATGTGCACTGTAATAAATGATTCTGTGGCCATGCAGATTTTAAATAATGTATTAGGTAAAAATATATTCAATATAATTGTGTCCTTGGTTTTGTGGCAATTATTTAAATAAATATAAAACGAAAATTTTTGGAATAAAATCCACTTATTCTAGTTAAATAAAACAGAAACATTATGTTCAAGTGATTCCAAATAGAGAGAATATACAGTGAATCCAGCCTCATGTAATTAGGCAGTTTTTAATTGAGAAGCACTTCCTGTCTAAGCCCGCCTTTTTGGATGCAGGGGGCTATCATCTGGCCAGAGGACATTTGAAGAGACTGAAAATCCAGTGCCCCTTTTCTTTTACGTTGCCCCTTTCGCAAATGTTCGCTGGTTGACTAAGGTAAGTAAAAGACACGTGTACAGTGCACACATTTCACAAAGAAACGGACCCACTGAGTTCTGTGAAATAGATCAACAAAGTTGGGCTCTCCTGGAGAAATTTAATTTACTGCAATACAAACATTATTTCAAGTATGTCGCTGAGAAAACGACGGGATACACAAGTGATGCGTCTTTGCTGAATAGTTCATTGCTCAAAATTTCTGCAGTCTTTGCTTTTCACATTTACAGGTGTACTATTGTACACACAAAGGGGAAAAGGTGATTTCTACAGCATTGGTAATACAGCCTACACACTTCATTGACAGAGGGGTGATTTTCATGTGCAAATAAGCAATGTGTAGCTGGAGGGCTCTTGTCTCAGGTGCCCCCAAATGAGATGGCAATCTAAAAGACTTAATATTTGCCTCTTAAGCATCTTTTGTATGAATTGTCTAACAACTTATCTGATACCTTTTCTCTTTTATTGCCTTTGTGCTTCAGGTCAATGCAGAATTTCAGAGAATAACCACTGTGCGTCTAGAGCCAAAATTTCTGTCTGCTTTGGATCTTCACACTCCCAAGCTACTGACACTATTTCGTGCCAAAGGTGGAGCACTTGGAGAAAGACTGAAGAAACTAATGGAACTGCTGGAGGTACAGTAGTTCTCAAAATTAAAAGTTGCTTTGCTCCATAAGATTTGTAAATAACATGAATAACGACATTGCATTTAAAATATAATTTTTATATGGGTGGAAGCAATGACATGCATGCCCTACAGTGTTTGTGTGCTGCTTGAATTTCATGTATCCTGTTCAACTTAAGAAAAAATATTTCTGTTTTTTTATAACTTTTGTCTTCTTTTCATGGTTTTGGCCATCATGTCTATCAGTTATGAAAGTTTTACTCACCTCAAACTGTGCGCAGATTACCACACAGAAGCAAGTGACACTGCCTACCTGCTGTCTACTGCAGCACAGAAACTGACCTTGAGTGGTACCAAAATCCAGTCTGGCCCATGGACTATTAGACCTAGACCGCAAACTATTCTGATCAAAATGTCCTCAGGCAATGTCCTCAACAAGTTACCTGCTGCCTTAATATAATGAAAAACTGTTCAGTGGGTTAATATTGAATACATGAAAAGAAGAACTTATAACACCTCATGCATTTAAGATGCTGTATTTTTGACTAATTTATCAGAGATTGAGAAACCTGACCAACCTGGATACCTGCTGTATTCTTGCTTGCATGCCAATAAGGAAGGGCCAATGTTAGTTTAGTTTACAGTTGTAAGTGGCTACCTCACAGTTGCGAAGTCACAGATAATCATAAAATCATGTTCATCGTCCTCTTCAAAGGTATTGTGAAGCTTTGCAGTTTGACAAAGCTCTACAGTGGAGTGTAAGTTTGAGAAACACCCACAGTGCTTTTGTGTGTGATTGTTTCACTCCTCTCCAGGACTCGGTGTGTCCTTCTGTTGAGAAGGCCAGAGAGGTCGTCCTACAGTGTCTTATAGAATACCTTGGAGAGCACGGGGAGCATCTCATCAAAGAATTCAATGTAGGTGGACTTAATTAGCATGAACTAATTCAAGGACTGCAATCCTATGATTGGATGCTGTTTTGAAGTAGATTGATACAGATATGTGACATTTTTTGTAGCATCTTCTTTTTTTCTTTTTGCAACATTTTACCCCACCAGAACAGCTTTAGTGCAAATCTGTGAACTCTATTGGAAGGACGAACACCATTCTTCCACTACATACTAATGAGAGTTCAGCGGTATAAGACCAGTGGAAAAAAGTAATATGGTCAGATAAGTCATCTTTCACCATGTTCTCCACAATTGGGTGAGGTCATGTCTGACAAACACTAAGAGCAGGCCTGAATGGTTGACCCTACAGTGAGGGGATCCACTGCCTCTGTTATGCTGTGGGTGGAATTTTCCAATTGTCCCCTTAGAGGAAAGGCTTTGCACTCACCTGTTCTCAATCAAGTTCACATCTACGAAAGATTTTGGACAGAGGTGTCAGGGCATGTTTTGTTTTCTATGAACTGTGAGCTTGTGGAGCCATTTGAGTCTGTAACAGTGAATAAGGGCTCTAAATAAACATGAATTTGAATTTTTTCTTAAATTTGTAATCCACCTGTATGTTGACTTTTTTTCAAACTGTTTTTTACTATGACACTGATTACAATTTCATGTTGCAGGACAATAACACGGAACTTGAGGAACTTGAACAACTCATAATGGCAATAACGGTGAACACAAAGACTGGAGCTTCTACAAGTGACAGCCCAAAGCACATTGGGATTGTCGTTGAGAGCGTGGAAGTCATCACAGGACTTGAAAGTATTGCCAGGGCCTGCTCTGTCCTTCTAGGCTTGACCTATGCACTGAATTTGGATTATCCCAAGCCGCTGAAGTATACCTTTGAGGTATTTCAAAAACTTTTCATGGAAATGGATGCTTCAAAGCTGTCGAGCAAAGTCCAGTCCCTCAAGAGCAAACTTCTGGCTTGAAAGGAGACTGTGGTCTCAGTGCAGAGCTTGAGAACTGCACAGTTGAACATGCCTAGCTTGTAAGTTCCTGTTTAAGTAAGTGCTGTTTCCGACCACGTCCCACAAATGTCAGTGAAACTTATATTGTGTTCAAAGGTTGAGTATGAAGGTTTTTTTATGACTTTCGCTTACATGTTTGTTGTTTGATTAATGCACCAAATTTGTTATGAGGGATAGCTAAGTGATAAGTGTTTCAGGCCCATTTCCTAAAGAGTGAATTGCCTGCTTGACGTGCAAAAATGGTCATAATCCACAGTTCAAGTTGTTTTTCAAAACTCAAGCAACTTGATTAATGTCTTCCTGTACAAGTTTACACACAATGTTACATTTCAACAGGCCTATTGCTTCTCATGTTTTTGCCTTAATTGAGTGGTATTGTGTAGTCAGGTCCTTCACTGTTTAATGTTGCCATGTAATGTAAATGAGGTGCACATGATGTTTAAGATCATGTAAGTTATATAATAAATACAGTGAAAAGTTTTTCATTAACACTTGAGTTTGTTATTCCTAGAAAAAAAGATTTAGATTTAATTGACTGCATTGATTAAATTCAAATCAATGCACTGATTAATGTAGATGATTATTACTGAATTATATATCATTGATATGTGTAATTAAATAAATTATTAGTACTATTTACAAATGTAGAAGTTTCTGTTTTTTCCTATCAACTCATTCTTTTTGTTTTAAATTTAATTAATTCTATTTTGTTTTCTGTTTGAATCTACTCATACTAAATCTACAACTGTAATGAGTCTAATTTAATTTATTTTAACTCAATACCAAACATAGTTATATTTAATTAATAATATTGCTTGTAATCTGTTGCCATATTTTTATTAAGTAGATATGGTGTATCTTTTGTTAGTGTAAATCAGCATTAAACATCCCTACTTAAAGGGAGCGGCAAACTTTTTTGACACATCCACTTTAACTCACCTCTCTCATCTTATTCTAGATGATTTCCTCATCTTCCAAAAAAATCGCTGTGCGACAGATCCTTGGAGAAAAGTCTTGAAGTATTGCTGTGGGTTATTACACATGTACACTACTGAAGGTAGAGCAGGTAATGGTAGCAGAAAAAAATGCTTTTCTAATCTAAAAACAACATGCCTTGCGGCTGCATTGCATGCTGGTCTACTGAGGCCACCCTGTATGAAATTTGGTGCAAATAATAATTAAAAAAATACCAAGTTGTCTAGAAGAATAAAATGGAAGTTTAATGGTTCTTGTGTGAAAGAGTATAACACTTGGGAGTATGAGACATGTTACAGTACATTAGACAACAAAACTACATAATATATCCTTATACAGAATGAATATTACATATCTGTGACTTTAGGGTGCAACATTATTTGTCTCCATAATTTATTCTAAATGTTGAAAACATCAGTCTGTCCAGTCACCTGAGGATGCATGATGAGAACAAAACTGCAACAAAAAAAGCTTAATTTTTAAATGTCCATATTGGTTTCCTCGTTTTTTCTGCAGCCTTTTTAAAATGCAAAGGACGACTTGTAGGTAAATCTCGAGACATCCCATCTGTTAGGACTCCATGAGTTGAACAGCTCCTGCAGCATCCTGGCGTCCTCCACAGCATTGTGGGCGTTGTAGGTCTTTCCCAGGAAGTGGCGGACCATGTTTTCCTGAGAATAACTGTCCAGACCACGAAAGACATTCTTGCTTAGCAGGAAGGTATCCAGAAACCCAGAAACCACCTGCTGGAACTCCTGCCGGAGGAAGAACTGTTGCAGCACTCTGGTGAGCACAGGTGCATCAAACCGCCGTGCATTGTGGGCCGCCAGCAGCACGGGGCGGCGGAAGGAGCGAAGGAAGGCGATGAAGGAGGTGAGAGCCTCAACAAGAGGGATGGTTTCCACAGGATCCCCGTGACAATACAGGACGCCATCCATGACGGTGAACCCTGTGACGTTTGTGGCGCTCTTGGTGAGGGCGCGGCGGGGGAGGGTGTAGGCGTTAAAGACCCTCTCTCCACAGATGGCCGACAACTGGATGATGTCACACACTGCAGTGTCTGAAAGTAGAGAAGAGATGGATGAAAGTAGGATAAGAGAAAGAGAAAATGTTTAAAAATAATATTCAAAATGATAAAACTATCATCCATCTGTCAGCAAACTGTTGTTAACATTGTTGGGTGGGCGAAATGATAAAATATACCACGAGTGCTGGACTATTTCTTGGCCGAGAGCAATGGCTGGATTTTGTTACCTTTGGACAGATCCAGGCTAGCTATTTCCCCATTTCCATTCTTTGTGCTAAGCTAAGCTAACTGGCTGTAGCTTCAACTTTACTGTACAGACGTAACTCAGCAAAAAAGCGAATAAGCGTATTTCCCAAAATGTCTGAACTCGTTCTTTAAGTCAAGTGATAACAACTGAACCATCTTCATGACAACTGAGCAAATTCCTTAAGCTGCCAGTATGCTTCTTTAGAACTGCTTGGTCGAATAGTTTCCAAAACCCCCTCCTCCCACACGTTTCCGATGTCAGATGAGGGGGGCGGCTATGTCCGACCTTTTCTGTAACTTTCTGAAACCGACAATCCGACGCCCACTTCACCCAAAAAGCATTCAATACACAATCCTTGGAAAAGGAGTGTCACAAACCTCCGAAATGACTTTTTATTATAAGAAATTGATCCATTTGGCCCAATAACATCTAAAGTCTAGAACAGCCGTATGATTCAATTATTTTAACCCATTCATGTGTGCGGAGAGCCAACAGGAAGTCTTGGATGTGCAGGGCATGCTCTCAACCGGCTCAGCTGGAGAAGGACTGCACTGAGCATGCTCTATGGGCCCAAAAATGCAGAAGCGTGAGGAATCCCGTGGAGGCTTTTTAAGTGCACAGTGACCAACATTCATAGGAATGAATTGGGTGCCATCTTTTAGAGCAGTATCCAGATCCCCTTAATACATCCATGTGCAAAGGTGAGAAAGGGTTTGAACTCTCTCTAGCTCTCTTTTTACATTTGTTACACAACTATTTCTGTCACTTTTCACGTGAAAAACTGAGCGCAACACTACGAATGTCTTCCAGGAGAGACTTGTCTGAAAATGTGCTTTGTTATCCCCGTATTTAAGTGATATCACGTCTCCCCCCTCTCTATGACGTCCAGCTTTTTACTCTGCCTTCGAGCGTGGCCGTTCAGAACAACTATAAACCCTTTTGATTTCCGACGTGGTTGAACAACACGTTGTACGAGCTAGTTCTGTTTGAGCATAACTCAACCCTTACAGTGACGAAGGCCATGAGAGGCGGCTAAAAGCAACAATTTCCAGCAAGAGGACATTGTGCTAAGATTTATTTTTTGTCAAAATGTACTCCTAGCAACAAAAGCAGCAGGATTTCTGAGGAACAGAAACTGTATTTACTGATATTTAAAACAGAAAAGCAAGATCAAAAATGTGTTATTCAAGTAAATGAATGACTGATATTTTCAATTTGATTCCATGTGGCGTTTTGATGTCAAGTGGCCGCAACTTGTTGGGTATTAGCTCTTACATTTAGATTACAATATTAAATAATTAAGAGCCTTTTTGTAAACCGCTGTGGTGTGAACTGCTGATCGTTGTGGTTTCTCTGCACTCATCAGAGATCAGCTGACAGAGTGATGTATCTCCGTTCGTCTGTGCTGCGATTGCATGCTCAAGCTAACTTAAACGTATAAAAGAGTTTTCTGCCACAACATCCTGCATGTCATCACCCACACAGTCAAAAACCACAGACACAGGAAGTTCGCTGTCCTCTCAGCATTTAGTTTCGGCCACATTGTTGCTTCAAAGTAGACCCACCTACTTTGACAGGAAGGACACTTGTGACTGACATACTTACCGACCAGGGCAGCAACTCATGATTATTTCCATTATCGATTAATCTGCCACCTTCGATTAATCATTTGGTCTTTAAAATGTCAGAAAATACTGAGAAATGTCCATCACAACTTTACACAGCCGGACTTGAACTGTTCAAACAGTTTGTAGTCATCTGATCCATTGCTAATATAAAAATATTGATTTAAAGAGGCCCCTAGGGGGTTGTGGCCCTGCAGTTGCTGCCTTAATCCAGCCTTAATATTGCCAAAAACAAACTGTATTTAATATTTTAGATTATGTACTATTTGTATTATGTGCATGATAATTAAATCTGCATGTCGCAACTCAAGTCTTTCATGCAGGAGAGGCGTGGCAGCCACAGGAAGAGCATCTCTGGTTGGCTTGTGGTCTGTTGTGTAATCTAAGTGCAAATGACAGACATCCCGGTGATACGCCGCCCCTTTCTTACCAAAAGCTTTAATTTCTCGTGAACTACAAGAGACAGACGTCAGATACATATGTGAGATTAGAAACCAGTTAACATAGAAACTGAAAGAAGATCCACCTGATGAGCATCTGTTAACAGGTGGGGCCGAAAATTATGACATTGGCTAATATCAGTAATTATTTATGTAGCCATCCTGGTACACAACGAAGGAAACATTAAAGGCACTTTTATCTAGAAAGACAACAGTTATTATTATTATATTAAAAGTAATTGAGGATAAAAAAAATAAAAGACATACATAAATAATAATAATTATTATTATTTTGATAAAAACAAAAAAACGAGGGCAACAAAGTGTGACTGAAAGCTCTGGAAAAAAATCTAGTAAGTGGAATATCTATTATTTTCAAGCTCAATAAAAAATATATATATTAGGGAATTATTGTCACAAAGGTGCATATTATCACACTGACCATTATCAAATAAGGTAAAACAGGTAATATTTAATTGACGACATTGTCACTGATGAAGTATTGATAACCAGACTTAAAGTTCACGTTACCTAATCCAGTGGTCTCCAGGTCAAAGAAAACGATGGTTTGGAAATCAGACATCTGCAGGATTTAAATAAATACACATCTGAACATGAACTGAAACGCCCTGTGTCTGACAACACATTCAAAAAAAAAAAAAGTAATATTCAGAACAGTTAGCTCTAAGTTAAGCTACCAAACAGTAAAAAAGTAGAGTTATTTTTGACTAAATATCAGATTTAAATGTAAAAACCTAAACTCACCGTGGACAGTTTTGATGTGGCGTCAGCTGAGCAGCGCGACAGATTTCGTGTGAAGTCAGCTGTAAGAACCTCAGATGTGTTCCGGGGAGGGACCAACAGGTGAATCACCGCCACGGCACTTCAAAACCTACTGACACTTTCATTTTAGTGGAATAAGAAACTTCTTCTCTACCGAGTCACCTCCCCTGCTCGGCTCTGCTAACCTCCGGTCGCCTGACAGCAGGTCAGAAGAACAACAGAAGCGTTTCTGTGAAGGTGGAAGCTTCCTCGCTGTTCTGCTCTGTTTGGTTTCATTTCTGACCCGCTAGACGGTGGGACGGGAAGTGAAAGGCTTCTGTTGTGGTAACTGTCGCGTGGACAACTTATGCACGGGAATGACACTCATGCAGGTTTAAAAAAATAAAATCAATTCATAAGTAAACACAAAATTAAATTTAAATCATCTAAAAAAAACAAACAGGAAATTGAATAAAAAGTAATATAACATTTTCAAAATAAATAAATAAATAAATAGCACTTTGAGTCTTGACAGCTTTGTTGTTCCCCCAATAAACTGCAGTAGTGGAATGTAATTTAGTACATTTACTCAAGTACACTTTTGAGGTACTTGAGTATTTCCATTTTATGCTACTTTACACTTCTACTCTACTACATTTTGTAAGCCAATATTGTACTTTTTACTCCACTACATTTATTTAAATACATTACTTAGCCTACTTTTCAGATTAAGATTTTGCATTAAAACAAACATATGATAGGCTTATAAAATACAATTAACTTAGCAGATCCAAAGAAGAGGCATGTCCCCCTTTAAACTTCTCAGATGGTTTTGTTCAAATAACTGTTTTAACTGATAATTAATGGAAAATATAAATCAGCTAATACTTAATTATGTATTATTATGGATTAAGATACTCAGCAGTATATAAAGTAAATAAAATAAACTCCAACTTTACCAGCTGCAACATTAAAGTGATGAATACATTAATACATCTTATTATAATCCAGTAATATAATATATATTATTCTGAATTGGGCCATTTTGCATAATGAGTACTTTTATTTTTGGTGTTTTAAGTATATGTTGATGCTAATACTTTTGTACTTTTACTTAAGTAAGATTTTGAATGCAGGACTTTTACTTTTACTTATAGTATTGCTACTTTTACTTACTTTTTAAGTAAAGGACTTCTACTACTACTTCTTCCACCACTGCCAAAAAACAGATCAATCAAACCAAACAATTAAGATCTTTTATAATCCCTCAATAAATCTATACTCTCACTGTAAAATATATTTTAAAAATTGTATATAATATAAGTCAATGTTAATAAGTCAACCATTAACATTTAAATCCATAAAAAGTAGTTTAAAATAAAACATATAGGCTAAACATTAAGTCCCACAGACACACAGACTTTTGAGAAATATTATAGTAACCCTAACTACAGTATTATGCAGTTTGAGTTTCACTGTATTGAATGATACCTTTACATCGCTGAGGGCAACTGACACACGTGATGACAAATGTGATACTGACAAACCAGTTATTAATAACAGGCCTTTTTCACAGCAGATATTTCGACACATTTGTGTTACTAATAACATTAATGATGACTCCGTCCTGGCGAGCCACATGACGGTGAGTCAGCGTGCACAACACCTGGACCCTGAAACTGACACAGCTGAAGGTAATCCAGCCGTCATTCATTTTATTAATTACACCTGTGGCTGTACCTATTCTGACATGTCAAAATGTCTGTCTTTCTGTCTGTTTGGGCTTGTTTAGGCATGATTAGGCCTGTTCAGAGCCATTAACTCAACCCCATCCAACACCTTTGGTATGAACCAAAACACAGACTGTGAGCCAGGCCTTATCGCCCAACATGTGGCCGACCTCACCTGTCTATAAAACCGCCAAATACGGATTTAGTGACCTTAGATTTTAGAGTTAGATTTGGTGAAAAAAGGCTCTGCTCTTTGAGGGAACTCTAAAAGAATCTGAGCCATTTTAGTTAAATCAGCAATAAAGCTTAGCGCGTAATGAGGAGGTTGGGAGTTGTGGAGGGAGCTGCAGCAGGAAGCGGCGTTGGCATGAACAGGGTTACAGTATCAGGTTATAATGGCTGCTCTGTACTGGACGTTACTAGTCAGCTGGTAGCCAAACCGCTGATGATTGTAAAGCATGAATGAAGCAGTACATTTAGTCAAGTACTGAACTTAAGTACAATTTTGGGGTACTTGTGCTTTACGTTATGCTACTTTATACTTCTACTCCACAACATCTCAGAGGTAAATATTGTTTATACTTCACTACTATTGTCTGACAGCTTAAGTTAGTTTTCAGATTAAGATTTTACATTAAAAAAACATACGAGACGCTTATAAAATAAAATAAACTGTTAAAGATTAAACCAGCTGCTGTTTGTAACCATGAGTTGTTAGCAGTTCCAAAGAAGAGACATTTCCCCTTTAAACTTCTCAGATGGTTTCGTTTAAAAAGATAAAATTATCCAATATTTTACAACAAAAAAAAGTCCAAAAGAAGAAATACAAACTTGTGAAGTAGAACTTTGTTTTTTCTTCTTTTCTACCCCATAAATAATGTCAAGACCCCTCAGATTTATCTTGTGACCCTTTGGAGGGGCCCAACCCCTAGACTGGGAACCACTGGACTAAACTCCCTAAGCAATGATACATTAGTATTAACAACCTAAAGATAAAATATAATAATATATCAGTCACAGGGGCCACTTTCACTGTCTGAAGGGACGTGCACACACATCTGCTCTTTTAGCTTAGCCAATATGAACGCACTGTCTGTCTGAAATAACCTGTGATAGGCTAAAGTCTACCGTCACGGGATAGATTTTCTGAAGCCTGAACAGAGGCAAGAGGAGGGGCTGAAGTAGAGGTCTGCTCTCAGACCACTTGAATTACAATATGCTGCACGGTTAATATGGCATTTTTGCCCAGTGACGCCAAAAGAAAACTGCCTACCCCAGATTTAAGTAAAAGATCCTAGTACTTCTTCCACCCCTGGCCAATGGTTTCAAGCTATTCCCCTGATCAACAGTTGGTGGCGGTAACACGCAAAGAAATGCAGCACTTTGCCGGCAAAGCCAGTGAAGTAGACAACTGCAAGCCAACACCTGGAAACATGGATGTAAAAAATGCAGAATTTAAGATGTTTTAAAAATCGGCTTTGAAAATGTTGAGGAAGGAAATACACATGTTTTTTTTAGGTCTCACACAATGTGTCTTTGTGAGAAAACTCCACACAGCTTTAACTAAAACTGCACATCTTATATTGGAAAGGAACACAAACGTGTGATGTTGTCCCAAAGAAGTACAATACACATTTCTCTCTGGACTCCGGACAAAATATTACTCAACTCATTTGTGTTTGGCTGCAGTTTTGCTTTTTTAATAAGCAGATGAATTCCCCCGATAGTCTTTTTTTTCTCCTTACAACCATTGACATGTTTGTATCATTAAAAAAAAAGAAATATAACACAAATTGCACCTTATACATAACAGTGTCCAGAGTGGCGCAGACAAAGAGACACACTTTTCTATTTTCCCCCCCCCGCTTCGTAGCACAAACATGACAGACCGAGTGTGGCCTGTTAATATGTTGCCATGGTTAATAGTAGATAATGAACCGTACACAGGATAATATATCCTTTAATAACACCTTTTATAACAGATTCTTTTAAACCAATGTACACCCCAAAAGCATGATCATAAATAGTACATACACTGTGTATAAAAGAGGAACAAAAACAACCAGAGAAAGCAGAGCATGCCTTCCAGTGACAGGTACATTCACTTTTTTTTTTTTTTTTAATTCTTTTCTTTTTTTTTTTTTTTTTGGGCTGAATGCCATACGGACAGCCTGGACATGTACAAAGACCACCCCATCAAATATCAACGCAAAGATATTTGACCAGGAATCAGTTTTAACCTTTCAGCTCACCTCCGAAACATTTTTTATTTTCTTTTTCTAAACAGGTCTACAGTTTATGTTGTAAAAAGACAGCACACTGCAAGTCTCCACACCTGCATTAAAACTGAGATGAGCACGGCCTTTTACTGAGACGTCCAGCTTCAAGAAAAAGTCAATTTAACACTGATTGTGTCTGCGAGATCGGAGCAAAGGTTGCCCAAAAGTATCTGATCACGGACGCAGCAAGCAAGGAGAGATATTGCAGCTAAAGTACGGAGACATCATCGCTGTTAAGCTGCCCAGTAGGCCCATGAAACTCAATATTACACCAGTTGTTTGGATACTTTATGGACAGAGACAGAAAGAAAGTAAGAATATGCAGAAACACGTGGACGGTCTGAGTTAGTTGCTACTTGTTTTTGTCTGGTTAACAGGCAGATTAAATGCTACTTTTCACAGCCAGAGCCCGGGAGAGAAGAGGATGGAAGAGCTACTTATTGTGGTAAAAGACAAGAAGAAGAAGGAGAAGAAGGAGAGAGGTTTCTGGGTGGCTCAGAGGACATCGTGGACGGTTTGAGAGCATGGGTGAGTGCAAGAGTTTCCCCACAGGTGCAACGAAACTCAGATTAACGGAACATTTCGTCAAGTCTGAGTGAGTTTTAGTGTTGCTTGATGGCTGCAGAGACTTTTTCACCTTTACAAGAAGGACATTTTTTGGCGGGAAACACTAGTGTATGTGTGTGTAGAGAAGACTACACATGCACAAAGTGGGAGCTGATACAGTGGCAGGAATTACACACACATTCATTCATTCAGACACACACAGGAAAGAAAAAAATGGCTTTCATCTGAACAAAAATAAACCATAAAACAATATTGACAACAAAAACATGACATCTTTGATATCAATGACAACACCTATAATACAGCAATAATATATATATATATATATATATATATATAAAAATTCAAGTCTGACGTAGTAACACTGATGTTTCTGAATAAAACAGACGGAAAAACAAAAAGCTTGCAGAGAAACGCAGATACGAAACACTTATGGCTGACTGACATTTGACACCTCAGGTCAAGTAAACGTGACACGAGACCACAGATCGACAGCTTTTCCTTCTATTATTTCTCACGGGTGTGACACGAGGACACCCCAAACTGTCTCTGTTCACTGTGAAATAGGAAAAGAGAAGAAAAAAAACAAAACGAATGACGGTAAACCGAACCAGCACAGAAACAAAAGTGGAACCTGAATTCCAGACACTTCACTTTGCAAAACAGAGAACAGGAAATAGAGATTGACCAACAATGAACGACCCAGGAGCAGCACTCGAGTTTCTTTCTATGTACACTTTTTTCCTCTGTCACATAATAATAATAATAATAATAATAATAATAATGTAACATACAGTTGTAACATATTTCTGTACAGTCTCTTCAAACTGACGTAGGAAAAAGTGTGATGGAGAAGCATGCGGCCTCTGGCTGGTGTGTCCTGTGTAAACGTGAAAAGCAGACTTAGCTTGGCGCTGGTTACAGACAAAATGTCCGCCAGTTCAGTCAGTATGGCTACATTTCTTCTGGGTGGCTTTAACCACCTGCCCACATGCTAACAAAATAAATATGGGGCACTATAAGATTTGGCTTTGCAGGTGTGGGGTTTTCTCTGCGTCTCACCACCCGTCCGTCCCTTCTTCTCGCTCTCCTCTAACTGACCCCTGGTGCTCCAGCAGGGGTCAAACAGTACAACAAACATGGCCGACCATGTCTTTTTCACTTCGCTCTGTTCCAGCTTTCTGCCATTCACATCAGTCATAAGTCCTCTTTCTTTGTCCACCTATCATTCTGTCCCTCTGTGTCACATTTTCCAGTCCTCTCTTCTTTTATTCCCACAGCTTTCTGCTTTGACTGGCCCAGGGGAGGAGGGGGGTGGGCACTGAGGAGGGGCAGCAGGTTACACTGGGCACAAACCTCGCCCCGTGACCAGCCTCGTTCAACCCAGGACTCTCCCTCCTCCCCTTCTCGTCCATCCTCCTGCACTCGAACAGGTGGCGGTGGCGGCTGGCGTTCCTTCCCTCCTCAGCTTCACACCATGAACTCGTTGCTGCCGTACAGAACCAGCTGCTGTGGCCCCGAGCTGAAGTCCGACTCCCTCCGGTGGCTGCCCGAGGGCTCACGTGGTGAGCTGCGGCTAAGCCTGAACCTGGGGCGGGTCTTACCAGCTCTGTGGCTCCCCTCTTCTTCGGCCAACGGGGCCCCCAGACCACAGGAGGTGAGCAGGGGCCCGGAGGAGGAGGAGCGGAAGCGGTAGTGAGGGGAGGGAGAGCCAGAGGCGTTGGAGGAGAGAGATGAGGAGGGGTGGTAGGAGGAAATGGTAGAGGTGGAGTCTGCAGAGTCCTGGGAGTCAGGCTGACGGCGCAAAGCTCGTCTGCCCTTTGCGTCTGACTTTCTGGAGCGATAAGTGCCACGCTCTGCGGAGAGAGAGAGCAATGTTACTGATTAAAGACACACGCTAACCATGTTGACAATATACTGTATAGACACATTTACCTCATTTAAAAGTGTAAATGTAACCAACAAGAGTTGAAGACAGATTCAAAACTCAGCTTCAAATGTATTCCTACTCCTCCTAGGTGTAACTATATAGGTAGGACGTCTGTGGACGTACCCACTTACAGTGTCTGGCCCTTTAATAGCGGCAGGTTGAGTGACACTGACATTAGCCACGTGAGCACATATTAAAGCAAAAGGAAGAATGCGATTTAAACACAAACGATAATGCAGAAGGTGTAATGTGCTGTTGTAGCATCTGTGCAACCATTTGATGGTCTTCTGAACTCATGGTGGTGTCCTTGGGGTTAATGTGCCGACCAAGAACCGCAACGTCCCCGGTTCAAGTCTGGCCAGGGACCATTGTTGCATGTTGTTCACCATTTAGCCAGGGGCAGTTAGCAGATAGCTTCTGCTGCATTACCACCAACCGCCACACTGGAGTAGAGCTTGACCTGAATTGCATCAACTGTCATGTAAACACCCTAACCAGACTGTCTCGCATTAAGGTTCAAAGGAGTAAACATAATGTGATTAACACACTTTAACAGCTTTAATCAAGCTATTACCTTAATTAACTTATAAACAGTAATCAAGTCATACTGTAGATGACTGCCAACAGTACTCAGCCCACACACACAGACACAGACACACAGACACACACACACACACACACACACACACACACACGTACCAGAGGGGTCTGAGGTGGCTCCCTCCGTCTCCATGGTGATGTTCTCAGAGCTGTCTGCTGTGCCGATGGATGCTTCAGATTCAGGAGTCTCATCGTCGGATGCCCGCGGCTCCAAGATCAACATCTCATACGTCAGCTCCTCCCTGCCGACACACACACAAACACACACGCACACACACACACACGCCAGATTACAAGCCTGGTCGGAGGTGCTTAATCTAAATAATTGTATTTACATTTGAACTTTGGGCGTTTCCTATTGCATGTAATTTAGAATTAGCACTATAGACTGACCTTAAGTTCCTACTTGGCCTACTAGCAATCGCTACTGAAGATGTGCAAAGGTCAAAGTAATTTCTCCTGATAACAGATGTCACATGCTATATTTGTGCGTCAGTGGGATCAATGTAACAGGTTGCTGGGTAATGACATACAGTAATAGCCCCACGGAATGGACAGATAGGTGCTCACTCCCACACAGCTACCAGCTCACACTGGAAAAGTTGTTTTTTTATGTGTGGCCATGATTTAGCTGGATGTTTAGGCCAATAATTAGTGTGTTTTACGACATTGTTTGTGTCAGTGGTGGAGGTAAAGTAGAGTAAAAGTACTAATGCACACTGTCAAAATACTCTATTACCAGTAAAAGTCTTGCATTGAAAATGTTACTTAAGAATATAAAAGTATAATCAGGAAAATGTACTTAAAGTATTAAAAGTAAAAGTACTATTATCATTATGACTCATGAAAGCAGGATTTTACTGTTATAACTGGTTTAGGTGGAGCTGATTTTTAACTGTTTAATTTATTACAAAACATCAGATTTTATAAGTTCTTTGTATGTTTTGTTGGAAATAAAATCTTAATTTGTAAACTGACTAGTAACTAACGCTGTCAAATAAATGTAGTGAAGTAAAAAGTACAATATTCCCCTCTGAGATGTAGTGGTGTAAAAAGATGAAGTGGCATGAAAAGAAAAGACTCAAGTAAAGTACAAGTACCTCAGAGTTGTACTTAAGTACAGTACTTGAGTAAATGTACTTAGTTACATTCCAGCACTGGTTGGCGTGGAGATATGTGCTTCACTAAAATCATCACAGCTGTAGGCTATGCTTTGTACAGTAAACCTTGGCAGCTGGTGTAGACACTTTATGTGACACATTAAAACAAAACACTTCCACTTCAGCCACAGAGACGTCATACTTCTCTTTCTGCAGACTCTCGATCTGCTCGGTGAGGATTCGCTCCTCCTGCTGCATCGCCAGCTGCTGCTGCTCGTTCAGCCCGGCCTCTGCTGCATCCTCTCCTCCTCCTCCTCCTCCTCCTCCTCCTCCTCCTCCTGCACTCTCTCCATCCACCACAGGGGGCGTCCTGGGGCTGAGAGGAGGCGAGGGCGTGTGGGTGCTGCTTTGCCGAACACGACCTTTGCTCTGCAAGTTCACACACAAAATCACAGAGCAAGAGTGTGTGTGTTAGTGGAGGCTGACTAATAATAATAATAATAATAATCAGTTTTTTGTTGACAGTGACAGTGATGGAGCACAGACAGCGGACTCGCTATAGACACGGTTGGATGCTTTGACCACATACTAACTATACAGAGGATGTGTTCACCACAGTTCACAACATCACTGCTAAGAAACTATGACGTCTGCCAATTATCACCACAAACACATCTTCTGCTACACACACACACACACACACACACACAGGTAGGCATTACCTTAAGTTTAGCTGTGTTAGGCTGCATGTTAATAAGTTGTGGAGCAGAAACACAAAGCAAAGAGCAGTCAGCAGAGCTACAGTCAGAGTCTCTCAGAGCGCTCGCCACAAACATTAACATTAACATAAACCAAGACAAAACTACAGTTACAGCAGCAGTTACACCGAGCCTGTCTTAAAACTGTAAAAAGATACAGTACTTGTCTAATTTCACTAATTCTAATCAGAAACAATGAATAATAGCCTTCATTTGTCCCACGGGAACAGTGCTGTGAGCTTGATAGCACTTTTGCCATTTCTAACATTGGATGGGATGCTGCTAGCAACAAGCTAGATTGTTAGCTTGCTTTGCTTTCCACAGAGACTTGGCCGACAAAACAACGACGCCACGAATGAAATTCTTCTGACAATTAAACAACAGAGCTACATTATTAGTCATATCTGGAAAAGATTAAGTGTGGGTATAAGTCAATTCAACAATGTTAGCAGTATCTAGGTAGATTAGCTTCAAAACTTACTTCATGGTGACTGTTTTGGTTTTAGAGTACAAGTGGCTTCATAAGAATCTTAATTCTTCACACAATGCTTAGTTCATTGTTATTATTAACTAGCAAACCTCAGCAAGCTATTTCCCTAAATAACTGATGTTAATTAACAGCATGTAGCCCCAGCTGGGCTCATCAATATTCTCTCAGGGTCCTGTGTTCACAGCATGTGTGTCTCTTGATGTAAACTAACATTGTAAGAGATTGGTAAGGGCCATCTTCGCAGTTCAAATTGCAAAATAACAAAGGGAGGTGGACGTTTCAAACGCAGTTTGAATGGTAAGAATCCATTCAGCCACTGTGGAGATATCAACGTCTAAAGTCAAGAAAACGGTCTTGCCCGTAAAGTTGAGGGCGTATAGGAGTATAACATCTGTAGGCAATGAGCTGAAGTGTGGGTGGGTGATTTCAACATATTGATCCAGGGAAAAACATTACTGGGAACATAAAACTCTTTGAAAGGTCTCCTTAATGTGTCATATTAAGAGGATATTGAGCTGGAGAACATAGGACCCAGGGAGCATAGATACGCTCCCCCGCTGCTAGCTAATGTTAGCTGCTGTTAAAATCCCATCTGTTCACACAACACAAGCAGCTCACAAGCAGAACTGTGACAAAAACTTTAAGTTCAAAGTCAGTCTCAAGTCTTGAGACATAATTGATTCCAAGTGAAGTTCTGAGCCTGCAGTCTCAGTATATTTGGGGACAAAGTTGAATGCAGTGCAATGTGCGATGCCATGGTGACATGTTTAATGTGAAAACCCAAAGCATTATTAATCTGAATAAATAAATAATTGATCGGTTTCTTGTTTAATACATTCCTTTAAAAAGAAATCAAAGCCAGTTTTGGAAAATATCAAAAGTTCAAGTTGAGTCTGAAGTCAAGTCTCCGTGCTCCGTACCGTTGTTCATCAAGTAAAATAAAATGTATTAAGTCAGACTTTAGTCCAAGCAGAGAAACATAAACAGAACAGTAACAAAACTGTATATTTTATTCTTTAACTGTATAATGTGCCTGCTGAAAGCCACATTACATTACCTGAATATAACAACATCACACTGTTTTAGAGTAAACCTTTTTTTTTTGGTGGCAGTTCCCACTGGGTTCAGGTGGAAAAATGAACAATATTAACAAACAATGTTATTTTTCGGGGTTATCGCTCGAGGACCTTATGAATTATTCCATAACAGCGTTAAACGACGACACTTGTCAGCTAACCAAGTTGTAACAAAACAGTAACAAATACACAAACAGAAGTTCAGACAGCTAAAAGAGCACTAGCTTACAGACAGACGTGACGAGTACTGTGACTGGAGGCAACAGACAGTGTGAGTGGACGGATCAAATGAACGGACGGACGAACAGGACAGGACAGGACTGGTGGGTGGGCGGGCACATGGAGTGTAGGGGCATACATACCGGGGTGGCAGTGCGGGTTATGCTCATAAACCTAACAGCAATTAGTACAGGTTTCTGGAAGGAGGAGTGGGGGGAGGAAGGAAGGAAGGAAGGACAGATTAGGGTTAAGAAGCAGTGAATGTTATCAGGTAAGTGTGGATTTTGGTGATTTGCAGGGTCAAAAGATGTCCAGACATTTAGGTTAAAACTGAGCTAAATTTGGTTGGAAAGTGAAAGTTTTTTAAGACACTTTAGTTAAATATAACACATACTAACCACATGTTGAAATGCGGTTGACACAACAATTATATGTGACCTAGATGTCTAAAAAACCCATCACTTTTTAACCTAATTTTGCCAAGTTTTAACCAAGACGTCTAGATATCTTTTGCAAATCATTAAAACCATTTTTACTGGGAAAGTTTAGATACAGTTGGTTATTAGAGGAATTAGGGAGGCTTGGGAATCATAAACAAGTTGGCAGCATCTTTTCGATCAATGCTTGCCAGAAAGACATATTACACAGCTCGATGCTCCGTATGGGTGGACAGTAATTTAATTCCTTGTTTAAACAGGAAGTTATATAACGTTACACTTTGTATTTAGTATAAGTCACTGCTTCTTCTATTTTGCATTGCAGCTGCAATTTGATTTGATTCCTTTGAATGCTTTTAAATCCACTTTGAAAGACCTGCAGACAGAATCGTTGGTGTGTCGGTGCTGATTAAACTGATATTTTGGATGCGTGGCTTGTACTGCACTTTCCTTGGGATATAATGTAGTATTTGTCTGTTCTTCTGTTGTGTGTCTGTTCACAATCACTTGTTTTTATCTTGTGCTGCTGCCTATCTTAGCCAAGACTCCCATGAAAAAGGGATTTTTAATCTCAATGGGAGCTATCCTGGTTAAATAAAAATAAAATACAAATGGGAGGTTAGTTTTTCCTTTTCACAATTCTATACTGTTCAGATTTGTTGTGAAAAAAGCTAAAGCAGCACATCAATCATGTTCAATTTTCCTGATTTTATTTTTGGGGGGGATTTGCCTGTTGTTAAGAGGTAATTGTTCGAAGTTGTCTATGCCTATTTTCCCTTCTTACATATAATTTGATGTATTAATTTAAATGACCGACATGAGCAACATTACCATTGTATGTCAGTGGCTCTAAGCTACTTTTCACTCTTTACACTCTGTCCTTTTTTGTTTTGTATATGGATGTCGATTTTCTTTGAATAAAAGAAACAATATTTTGGGAGCTCCTGAGAGCCCTTTTCAACATCTGCAGTGACTGTGAAGTAAGTTAGAAGATAAGAGGGACATGCATTAATAATGGAGACGTATTAGTCAACATACTTAGAAATTCTTCTTATAAAAGGGAGGGTTGTTGGCACATGTGTAGCCTTGATGAGAAGAATTTGAAACCTGTAATTTTTTATTTAAGATCCAACAACTTTATCTTTCGCATGCAAAGTTACTGTTTCCTGCTGTGTACATATTTAAGGTATATCCCCTTGAGTGTGATTTTTTTTTGTCAGCTTTTTGCTTGTGTTACAAAAACACAGCAAAATCTGTCGATGAAAGATGTAAAAAAAAAGAAGAAAGAAACACACAGAGGAATGAACTCCTGCCATGGCCGTGTGAAAACCATGCCAGCTGAAAACTGTCGTGTCACCATTTAAATGATGAGTGAGAGGAACAAGTGGAAAAACATCCATGTCATAGCCAGGCACAATAAGGATCGTTCACACTAACATCTTTAAAATAATGAGTATGTAACTTGGCACAGGAGCCCCGGCCTAGAGGGCTGTTGTCGGACGATTGACCGTAGCCGTAGTCTGATCTTACCATGGACTTCCTGACGTGGGTCAGTCTGCTCTTGGCTTTGCTTTCTGCAAACTCTAGACTGTTGATGTCCTTCAGACGAGCTTTGTACTTGCTCATCTGCTCGTTGATAATCAGCTCCACACACCTACGGGGAAGAGATCAATTTAGAATAGAACTGTATAGAATACGAGTAGAATAGAGGATTGTGTTGCCCCAGCTATTTGGAAATTACTTCTTAGTAACTACTAGCTAGTTTCAAACTATTTACTAAATCGGATGGCACCATTAAAACTTAAGACATTTTGTAGCTAGTACAGCCTTTAGTAGTATGTTAACTGGTTACTAGGCGTCCAACATATAGCGCTGTCCAATCAAAAGCATCTATGTAAACAGGAAGTCAGTGTAGCATCACAAGCTGTAACATAACTTTTGCAGTTTTAGGGCAGCAAACAATATATTAAATTGCTAACTACCAATCCTTTCTGAATGTATTACTTTGTTTTATTTATACAGACACACATGAAGAAATGTGTGTTTTTCAGAGTTAGTATTCACGCAGTCTAGAGTGATTACACTAACGTCACCGATGCTATTGGGTAATTTAGTCTATTGTCAGTGGCATAACGTTTTGTAATTTAATTTAATTTGGTTTGTATTTTACCACTTAACTCTGGTTTAAACTTTTTGTCATTGTCATATTGCAACGCACTTTGAGTGTGAGGCCACCAATAAGAAATAATGTAGGTAAAAACAAAAACAATATATCTTAATCTTTACAAAGAAAAAAAAACCGTAAAGTGAAACATTTCTATTCTACACTCTTATTTTGATCCATAAAAATTCTCTGTTGCAGGTAGTTATTTTGTTTACAAGCCCTATTCGGTGAGCCAAAGAGTTAATTTGGGAAACAACAGAGGAGTTAGGAGTTGAGGGCGGCGAACGTACGCGGTGGTCTTGCTGATGTCTTGGACGCTCTGCAGCGGGTCGATGGTGTCGGGGCAGCGAAGGATGCAGGGAGCGAACACGATGGCGAGGGCGTTGGCTGACATCCTGTTAGTCTCCTCCTGCAGGGCGATCCTGAAACACACAACAATATAATCCTATTAATCCTGATGTTGATCCTCACAGAGTGTAACACCCATTCCCACCAAACACAGCAGACAGGACGGCATGTAACCGAGACAGATAATCCAGTGTGTTTGATAATCAGTGAGAATCTGCAACCACTGCTTCAAATATGTAAAAAAAAAAAAAAAAAAACTGACTGCACAGACACTTTGCTCACAGCCAAAACACTACTCAGATCTTATTTCAAACCCAATTTTTAGACACAGACTGTCTTGCCTGAGGCTGTACAGCTGATGTTGATTATTATCTCATTACCCACCTGACCAGATGGAAGATGAGGCGCTCCAGCGTGCTGAGGTGTGTCCTGCTGAGCTGGTCGATCACCGAATACACCCCTCGGATCACCTCCCGCTTGTCTGGCTGACCTGAAAAGAAAACAAGCACACGCCATCAGGAACGACTCTCAGCTGGAGCAGCAGAAAAGGAGTCACTGAAGGGGCTAATTATGAGCTTACCCATGGCCCTGAGGAACTCCTCGTACAGTTCAAAGGTCATGAGAGGGCTGGGCAGGTCACGAAGCCACTGTTTGAGAACACTGGCAATGACGTGGATGTTGTAGTCATCCAGGTTCACGCTGTTCACATCTGGAAAAGAGAGACACATTCAGGTAAACTGAATTCGCTTCATCTTTCTCTTTCTGTGACTGTATACAGCATATTTAGAAGAAGAAGAAGGAGAAGAGGAGGAAGAAGAGAAGGCAGAAGAAAAGACAACTAAGAAGAAGAAAAAGAAGAAGAGGTAGTAGTAGTAGGCAAAAAATAAATAGTAGTCGAAGTAGTAGAAGAAGAAGAAGAAGAAATAGCAGTAGTAGTAGAAGAAGAAAAAAAAGTAGTAGTTGTAGTAGAAAAAGAAGTAGTTGTAGTAGTAGTAGTAAAAAAAGAAGTAGTAGTAGTAGAAAAGAAGAAGATGAAGTAGTAGTAGTACTATAGTAGTAGTAGCAGTAGTATTTTATTGTTTGAGCAGCCTGAATACGCTTGAAGCTGATTTTAACTGCAGCCTCTCAAAGATAATTTAAATAAACATTTACATTACATTATTTAATTCCAGCTAACATTTCTCTCACAACAGCACAAAATTAACGAATTAACATTGAACATTAGTTATATGAAAACACAGATAATAGGTATAAAATTAAACACTTTATATTTTAGTGTCAGTCTCACCTGTGTCCAGCCCCTGGCGGAGTTCTTTGATCTTATTGGTGGAGCCCGACTTCCTGTAGATCCCCTCCGTGTAGAGGCCGTGCATCTCGATGTAGTTGATGAGCTTCTCCACCAGCTGGGGCACCGCTCGCTCCTCGCTGGTCAGACGGGACAACTCCACGCCATACTGCCGAGACGACAGCTCCGGATCGTACTTGTATACAAAGAAGCAGACACAAAACACAGAAACGCGTCACATTAAAGTGAGACTACTGTGTGTAACTTTTACTGTGGCCTCCGTAACAATTACAGCATGATGATGAAGGATACAGTACATAAACTCACTCAGTAATGTCAAAAAAAATTAAAAATTTGTATTTATTAGTTAAAAGAAGTGCAACTGAACTTAATCATAAAAAAGTAGTGCTGATAACACTTTCATAGCATATAGCACTGTTAACCACAACAGAATGAAGTTCGTATGTTTCTGTCTTGTTGTATTTAAATAACATAGTTTTTAATCTTTGGGCTTTGGGGGAAGGTATCAAGTATTTTCAAGTCAAAAGGCTCAAGTCCAGGAGAAGTCCGAAATCATTGGTGTTAAAGTCCAAGTCGACTTGCAAGTCTTCATTTAAGATTTTGTCAAGTCGAGTCTAAAGTCATGAAATTCAAGTCACGTGTCCACACCTCTAACACACACACACATATATATATATATATATATACACATATATATATATATATATGTATATATATATATAAATAAACACACACACACACACACACACACACACCAACACGTGGCAGGCATACTATCATTTTTTACTCGGTTAGATAACATAAACTCAAATAGTAAATCAAGTGGGAAATAACTGAATCATTGTTCTGATTAGTGATTAAACTGATGTGCTATGATATCCACATTGTTGTCTTTGTGCATGTGAACACCAGTGTAATATTACAGCATCCTGAAACAAGAAACCTTAAAATATATAATCTCCTCCTACCTTTTTACTGCACTTGGTGGTCATCTTGGAGCAGCACTTCCTGTGGCAGGCGTAGCGACACACTGCAGACAACAGAACAACACAGTCAGACTGACGGTACTTCTACAACCTCCGCACAGCTGCAACAACAGCTGCAGTCAGTCACGACCCTCAAAGACCGAGACTGCAAACGTTGAGGCGGCAGAGAGTTTGGATGTGACGTCTGCTACTCCCTGAAAGTGCAGATGGAGTTTGTAACAAGATAGAAGATAGATCCATGAAAGGAGAGGGAGGTTTAATCGAATTTTTCCGACACTCAGGGAGGCAGGGAAAGTGTGTGAGTTTTGTGAGTATGAACGCATAGTATGTGTGTGTGTGTGTGTATGTGTGTGTGTGTGTGTGTGTGTGTGTGTGTGTGTGTGTGTGTGTGTGTGTGTGTGTGTGTGTGTGTGTGTGTGTGTGAGAGAAAAGAGTAGGAGGGGGTGTAATGTGCTGTGTGGATGGAAATAAAAACTACACACATGGGCATGAGTGCCTGTGGGTAAATGAGTTAGGAGAACATTAGGAACTGGTAATGGTGTGTATATCTGTGTGTGGGTGTAATTTACAGATATTTACAGCCTTTTATGCTTTTATAGTGAATTTAAAAATGCAACAGAAAAGGCTATGTTATGTAAAAAGTAAAAATAAGACAAATACTTATTGTCCACCAAGGTAAAGGTCATTATTTACCATTTATTTAGAGGGGGGACATATAAATCTGAGTCCTTCCAGATTTGTTAATGTTGTTGCAATAAAGTAGTGAACAATTTAGCTCTCACTACAGCTGAAACTTTCTAATTTGTAACTCCTACAATGTGATATACTAAAGAGAAACAGATATTTTTCCCAGAGAATTATTTAACTTTGACTTTCACTGTCAGTAAAACCTCATGATATGTGGTCCAGGATCAATCAGGAAGTGAAAAGCATTTAAAAACAGAGGGGTGTTGTGCTTGTGTCCTTCTCTGTTTATGTTGAAACTATGTGTAACTATCCACGCGTCATATTAATGCACAAGTACTGTACTGCAGGTTTCTGTCCAGTTTCTATCTGTCTGTCATTATTTATGAACGTATGAAGTCTAGCTGCAATCTTGACAATTAATACTCATAATCAGTTATCTTTCTGTGAGCTCTTTGTGTCACCAGAGAATCAAAAGGGGCGCAGTGAGGTGTAGCATGACTTGTTGTCGGTCAGTGGAATAAACTCTGCTTTGTTTTTCCAGAGTGGGTCCATGTAGCGCTGATGAAGCAGGATGACAAGTTGCAAAAACTGCCCAGTGAATGATTTACCTGTCAGACTTCATGTTTACAGCTCTTGGCTGTTTAAGTCAGTGTAAACACGAAACACAGCAGAAGTAAAAGGTAACAATGTATAAAAGACTACATCATTTCTTTGATGCAGGACAATTAAACTGACATAATGGTGTGAAAGCAAACTAATTATCTAAGTTAAGTGTGTGTGTGTGTGTGTGTGTGTTAGTGTCCAGTCCTCACGTTTGCAGACGCAGGCTCGGTCCATCATCCAGATGAGGGAGGAGCAGTACTCACAGTAGGTGGGAATACTGTACTGTGTGGACTTGAAGATATGGCCATTGTGTTCTTCCACCTGCGGGGGGGGGGGGGCAGCAGTCAGCTCAGCTTAATTAACACTTTTATTCCAACTCTACTCTTTGTTTCAGTAAGTGTCGTCAAATTTACAACTCACAATGTCAGTTTCCTTCTTCCTCGACTTCTTGCGTTCACGTTTAGGAGCCTGGAGAGAGAGAAACGTGTTACCTTTGTTGCATTTCGTGGCACATGTAATGAATTAATATCTATAGATATTATTCGTAGTGCAAAGTGCAGTGAATGTGACATTCTGGTGGCAATTGGTGAGAATGCCGAAAGCTAACCACACCGCTTCTTCGAGCAATTAAGTTTAAAATTTAAAATTTAAACCCCATTAACTACATTTTCCTCTGGCAAAACAATCTCTGGTCTCTCTTAAGCCGTACAAACTCAGCAGAGGAAAAACGGACCCTGAATCTCTCGGGAAAATGATTGTCCAGGAGAAAATTTCATCTGCATTTGATGATAAACGTAATTACAATACTTTATATTATCATCACTATTATTTAGTTTGTCGTTTTTTTACGTCCTGACAAGTATTTCTGTCATCTTTTCGTGCATCCATCCAGTTTTTTAACTGTCTTACCCTGCCGATAGTTCCCTCCATGGGCTTAAACTCGGTCATAAACTCGTCCAGGAAGACCTTGAAGGTGTTGACCCACACCTTCACTGGCGACTCGCTCCAGTCCCTCTGCTCCAGACGCATGGACTTCTCCAGGATGTGCTCGAACAGGGCGTATAGATCCTTGTAACGGATACTCTTCCCATCATCCATCTGGTGGTGAGGACAAAGGAAAGGAAAGGAAATATTAGACAGGCTCATCAGTGCTCTTTGTGTTTCAAACGGCAAATGAATCCTCCTATAGTTTGCATGAAATTCAACAAAACATCAGTAAACATTCACTATTTAGTTCTTTCTTCTATTCAAATTCAGATCTTATGGTGCTTCAAGCAGCTGAGAACAAACTAAGAGACAAGGGCAGCGAGGACTCACAGCCAGGGCGGTGGAGTAGGAGTTGAAGATGTTGATCCTGAACTCCTTCAGCGCTTTCTTGAAGACGACATCCACCATCGTGTCCTTCTTACCATCTTCAGACTCCAGGTCAGCGATCTGGAGGGACAAACGCTTTTCAAGTCAACAAGTGATGAAACGTAAATAAAACAGCCGTGTGTGTACGCAGGTTTGCCCTTTTACCTTCTTCATGAGGAAGTCGTTCATGCTGCGGTAGTCGTGGGCCGAGGTGAGGATGTGCAGTGCGTCGTTCTGCCACTGGGTGGGTTCCAGAGCGATGCTGCTGATCTTCACACTGCGACGCCTCCTCATCTTAGGAGACGGCTCCTTGTTCTCTTTACTGTCCCTGACCCCCCGAGAAGGACCTGCCTCCAAATCTGGACTGCGAGGAGGAGAAGGGCCTTCTGGGAGGATGGACACAAAGATGGAGAAGGAGGTGGAGAGAAGGTGGATTACTAAACATGTTCAAAAATCTTCAGAAAAACTTCTTTTACCCCATGAAATAATATTCTATAGTATACTGTACTGCACTATTCTTCTGTTTCTCATCATGACCTCTGACCTCCTTGTGTATCTGTGTTTTCTCTACATGTGTGTGTCTGTAAATCTACACTCAAAGACCTAAAACCAGCACATTTTGTGTCTACAGTGATTATTTTTTCTTTTTCTTACCATGTGTCCCTCCAGCTTCGCTCCGGCTGGCCTGCTTCTCTCTCGACAGTTTCTTCTCGCCGTGCTTCGTCTTACTCCAGAATCTCATCTTTCCTCTCATCCTGCTAAATCACAAACACAGTCAATTAATTTAAGATCAGTTAATTTAAGAATACACACATAAAAAAGTGAGGGACAATCATGGAAAAACTCTGATTAAATGACAAATGAAGCATATTATGTGCTCTCAGTTATTTAGGAGAAATGCATCTCTATGTCACACTGCAGTGAAATAAAGCTACTAAACCACTAAATGTACAATACACAAGGTCAGTCAGTGTTTTATTAAATGTAGTAAAGTCTTTTACAATTGTACAACCAAAATTTTCCCCGACAAACAGACAAAGACAATCTTTTTGTGTCCATTTTCTTTTGCTACAGTAAATTAAAATGTAAAGACTAAAGTTATGAGGAGGATTTTCTGTGTAAAAAGATTATAATTAGAGACTCTCTAGTGATCTTACCTTCCATCCTGACTGGAGGTTTTCCTGAGGACCTCCACCTTGCCCAGGTCTCCTGACGACATGGTCTTATGGATCTTCTTCTGGTCTTTGTGAGATGGCTGGAGAACAGAGCAAATGACAACCGGGTGAGAAAAAATAATACATTAACATTTATTTCAATGGGCTGACCGGGTTCTGGCAGGTTTAAAAATTGTGTTTTGGAGGATGCTGTGATTTTTGGCCTCCAGGCTCGGTGTCCTGTTTAACACAGGTTGGTTCCTCTATGCTGAGTCTTGGGAGACATACCTTATGGATTATGTTATGGAGTAATATCTATAATCTGTTCTACAACTTAGAGTATAAAATGCATACATTTGTGTCACAGCAGTAAATGTAAGAGACTACATATTGAGTTAAATTTAATATTTATCTTCTGGTTCTAGTGATGCTACTAAATGTACTGATATAATAAATCTACTGAATCTGAAGAGGTTGAGTGAAATCAGCAACATCACAGAGGATAACGCTGATATTCAGATAGAAGCAGAAGTCATGCTTGTAAGATCCTTTTAGAAAAATGCTGTTGTTGTTAGTGAGAAGTTACTCGGTTCGAGGTTTTAACGAGTCCAGCATGCAGGAGCAGCAGACGGCGTGCAGTGCAACACGAGGTGTGTTGTTGTGTTTCCAGGACAGGCCAGTTGTTGAGTGGACAAGATCTTCAGTCAGTCCTTACTGCAAAAATCTCTGTTTATTGTTGTCACAGAAGAAGCAGATACAGGGATACCTTAATACAGTGACATTTTGAGTTTTAGCCTTGTATTTTTCCTTCAAGCCAGAGAAGTTTTCTTCTTCACTTGTCTATAAGTGAGTAATAAGTGAGTTTATTTTGATTAGGGTGCCAACAGCAGCACACTAATCATCTGAGGCTGTAGCCATTGCTGTTAATGATGCATTATATACTAACAATGCTCAAAAAGACAAATACCTTTCCTTTAGAATTAGTTCTGCTGCAATTAGTCAATTCTGCGATTACTTTATTAACCAAAAATGCTTCTAAAAAGTGAGTTTGTGCTGCTTTTATTTATTTAGTTTTATATCATCATAACTTGAAAATCTTTAGGTTTTGGCTGGTTGGCTGGACAAAACAAGCAATTAAAAAAAATATCACTATTTTTTCACATCTTATATTAAACAACTGACTAGTTATTTGAAAATAATTGTTGTCGCAGTCCTTCTTACAACATGGCATGTGTTTACTTAAGGAACAATACAAGATTAAACTCCAAAATGTATCCCTTGATAAAGAAATAGGCTCTCGTGAGATGAAAAGAAGTGAAGGAGTGAAGCCTAGGAGGTGACAGCTTTGACAGCTCAGCTTGGGCTGACTTTCAAACCAACAGCCACCAGAGCGACGTGCAAGGCCGTTCACTGCAGACAAGCCACGGTGACGTCTGTTTGAGTGAAGCGGAGAAACTGTTTGGTCAGACTGCAGCTCAGTAGTCAAACAGTCCAACAGGAGTTCAGTGGTGAACAGTTCGACGAAAGTGAGCGTTAGCAGTGTTAAAAGGCTCCTCCCCTGCCGCATGGCCAGGTCCACCTGAGAAGAGGGTGGAGGAGGGGGGTGGGGCCTGAGTGGACAGGAAATGATTGCTTAGAGGTCATGGGACCTCCAGAGGTCTGGTTTTTTACCATCTCGGAGTCACTGTGACAGTCAGCCTCGGGGTGGGCGTGTGGGGGAGACAGGGAGGGGGGCAGCGTGTGGGAGTGGGCGGGGATGTAGTATTCATCGTCGTCGTCCGACTGGGTCGCCCCCTCAGAGTTACAGCGGGTGAGGAAGTCGGAGCGCGTCCGGGACATTCGCGCTTTCTTTTTGGGGCCGGGGCGGCCCACCTGCTTCCAGGCAACCACAGGAACATCAGGTCAGACGCTAGTGTGTGTGTGTGTGTGTGTGTGTGAATATGCATGAGATTTTGGAATTGACTTAATGTGCACAAGACTGTGAATCTATCCAAAAGTAAATGCAGCAAACCTTAGCTGACCCCTGATACATCTTTTGTGAGTTAAATTCTTAGCAAAAGTTACAAGAAGTAGCTACAGACAAGACTTGCAAATAAATCTGAGTATAAATCTGTGAATACATATTAACTACATAATGTGCATTTCATAAAACTTTATTTTCTTAGTGAAAAAATGACTAATATTTAGCTCTTGGAGACAAGGCTGTTCAAAGGTCTGCACCAGGTTAGTTATATATTTCTGCAGGTTTATTTTCATATCTATCAGCTGTACATAATTGCTGTATCTAGGCTTCTTTATTCTGTATAAATTTGTTATGTAAATCTGCTGTATGTCTATGCTGGTTGGATTTCTGTTAAGTTTATTTCCTGTATATTTGTAAGCACAACGAGATATACCGAGTCAAAATCCTCGGTAGATTAATAAAGGCCAATTAAAATGAATCTGATTCTGAGATTTTCAGTAGCTATAGTTTATATTAGAGTTAGTATAAAATATAATCATTCCAAAGGAGCAAAATAAACTTTTTTCCAGTTTTACAATCAGAAATAGACTCTCAACTTAAAATTAGTCATGATTAATTACAACAAGATTAGTCTGCACCCATTAACAGACCACTGTATAAGAATCAAACGATGTGTGTGGGTGTGTTCACATTCGTGTGTGTGTCCCACCTCTCTGCTTCTGGATCCAGCAGATTTGGAGTCATACATGGACAGAGATCTCTCCTGGTTCACCAAATCCTTATCTGACCTGCAACACAAAACCAGACGTTAAAAGTTTTACAAAAAGGCCCCAAATCTACTGTTGCTTCTGCAGAAAGATCTCATAACTCCAGCAGAGGCAGATAGTCATAGTTTTCACTTTAACTGACAGCTTACAACATCAAACTATGGTCATCAGCCTTAAAGCAATGCTGCTATTTCATCTTTACAATATACAATGCTCTTTTCCTGGATTTTCTGAGATTTGGTGTTTTACAGAATTTGTACTTCAGCTAGAGAAAGGATTTTACTAAACACCCAGCAGGTATTTTGACATGTTATAAAAGCAGATTTGGCACATCATGTAAACGATGACATTGTGGATTGTGGCTTCCCTAACCTCCCATCACACCCTTCAGTGTAATGGGGTCACTTACTTGGAGAAGGGCAGCTTGCGTCTGGGTGGGGAGAACACAGTGTTGGACGGTTTCTCCACCATGTTCACAATCACAGTCTGGGCTGAGCTCTTCTTCTGAGCTTTTGGAGGTTTGGTGTCCAGGACCGGGCTGGGAGCCTCTTGTGTGGGCCGGATTGCCTTCCTCTCCTCCTGACTAGGGAGAACAGCAGAAATGCTGGCGTTTGGCTCCAGGATGATCTGGATGTCCACCTCCGAGGAGCAAATCCCTGGTAATTCTGGACTTGATGCATGGGCATTTGGAGACTTGTCCACCCCGAATACATCTCTTTTGGCCTGGGTAGCAATCCCGTGAGGCTGGTCCATCTCTGATACTACCTCCAAGCCTGAAACAGGGGTCATTTGGGAACCGGATGATGCTGCTCCTGTTTCAGAAGCTCCTTCCAGGGTTTGGGCTGCCAGCAGCTCCCCTTCCTCCACAGGGCTTTCCTTCTGCATACTGATCAACACCACTACAGGCCTTCGAGACGTGGACTCCCTCCTCTCATTGTAAGATTTGCTGGGGCTTTCGAATTTTGGTTCATGAACTGGACTTTGGTCAGAAGCAATATAAAACATTGCCCTTGGACCCTCCGCCTTGTTTGCCGGCTCCATCACGGGCTTTTCATTAAAGTTTGAATCTCTCAGCCCCTCATGTAGCTGAATATCCAGTGCTTGGGGATGTTCTTGAGGTGCAGTCGACTGGGAACCAAAACCTCCAAAGCCTTCAGTCTCCATGTCTTCCACATTGAGCAGTTCAAAACTTCCATGACTGGCTGGAGATCCCCGGGGTGAATGTCTGTGATGGTCTTCCAGCTGACAGGCGCTACTGTCTAGGAGCGAGTCTTCTTGCAGAGGACCTCCCACGCTCGTGGTTCGGACCTTGAGAAGCTCTAAGCTGAACTGCGCCTGCTCCAGCTCTCTCATTCGTCTGCTCTCTCGTTTTGACCGGTGCTTATGGCTCGTCTCATCTATGCTCCTACTTCGCTCTGAGTCCTCTTCTCTCTCAGTCTCTCCCCCATCTAATACGACAGGCTTAGAGTCTTCCAAAAGTTCTCCAGAGATATCCTGGACATAACCGTCCTGTCCTGATGAGAGGAGGTCCTCCATGGTTCCTGCATCCATCTCTGCTGGTGGACTTTGCTGTCTACTGAGTTGCTGTCTTTCATGCTGCTCCTTCACTTCCCTGAACCTAAAGACATTATCAGTGAACAATGCAAAAGTGTAATTAACAACAGTCTCCACGCAAAGCAGGCAGAAAACAGAATATTATACACACCAACATGATTTTACAAATATATGCCCACCATATTTGGGTTCTACAGATTTTCACTTAGACCTGCAATAACTGATTTTTTTGGCCACTTGGGGGCAGCAAAAACAACTGTGAAGACAACACTGACATATTTTCACATTTTAAGTTGATATGGCGAACTTGTTAGCAAACAGTTGCTTATTTACACATCAAGATACGGAGTGACATATTTTGAGTACCAAGATGTAAGTCCAATATTCGCTCTCTTTTATCTCTGTTTTTGGTCTCTACCAACTCCTGAGGGAAATATCTGGATCTTTAGCTGCTAAATGCTCCACTATGTTCACCAGCTAGTTGCTAACTGTGTCTGTGCGATGCTTTGAGAGCGGTGAGAGTGAACCAAAACAGAAAAGTTGGTAGAAAAACCAAAAACAATGAGCTGAAACACTCAATAGAGCTGAGGGGATGATCACTGCGAGTGACTCCTTCCACGTACAAGGAGTCATGTGATCCATTGTTAATATTAAAATATTGAATATTGCTGCTTTAAAAATCTCCTCTCTGGAAAAAAAATGCAACAAAAAATTGTTTCCTGCTGTAAGAACATGCTGATCACAATATTTTAACAACAAGCAAAGCTCAGAAAGTACTTCCAGAAATAGAAAGTGAAAATAAAAATGGGGAGAAAGTGCACTCAAGAGCAGCTGATTATGCACCAGAGTCCCTTTAAGTAAGTAAAAAAAATAATCCTACAGTGTTTATAAAATCAAAATTACACCCACATTTTTGTATTATTGTTTTTTAATCCAATTTTCAAAATGTTTTGATGCCTGAGGAGGGTCCATGACCTCACCTGAGTCGAGCCAGGTATCCCCTGCCCATTGCCTGTAGCTGCGTCACAGTCCTGTACGTCCGGCAGTAGCGCTTCCTCTCCCTGAATCCTCTCCAGGCTGTTTGAACCGCTACAGCTGCCAAAGATCTGCGATGACAGCAATTTCTCCAGCTCCTCTGTATGACAATGGCGGAGTCCCGGCACTGCAGGAACCTCCTGCGCTCCCTGTAGCTCCTCCAGGCCGCCTGCAGACACACCGCTGCCTCCTCCTCATCACTCGAGTCGACAGTGGACTCTTTGAGAAGGCAGCATCGCCACCATTGCTGCAGGAAAACAGAAAAGGAAAGGGAAAATGTGTTTTTTTTTAATTAAATGGAGGTGGAAATACAGACTGCTAATAGATAAAAATCTAGTTTTTACATTTTCACCTGACTGGACTAATGAGTAAATTTCCAGTTGTAAGACCAATCAAAAGAGAAGCTTTAATCCTCCTTTCCGACCCTCTAAAAACATCTCACTTCCTGCTGGGTTGCTCTGAAACCTACTTTAGGTAAGCGCCAAATAAGTAACTGAAGTCTGTTGAATTTAACTTTTGTGTTATTCACTGCAAGCTACAGTTTGTCAGGACGATGTGATACAGTCTGACGGAATCACTGGAATTTTTCTGACAAATTCAAACAGGCTGAAAACGCCGTGCATTATTTTGATTAGACCCTGGAATAACTTCAGTTTCTTCTAATTCAAAAATGTATTAAATGTCACATTGTATTCTTGTCACGTGCAAACAGAAACTTTATCAGCAAGCTACTGAAAAGAAAAACTTTCCTAAAAAAACCCTTCCTAATTAAAAGCACACTGCATCTATGTGAAATTTCAGATGCCCAATTATTAGACCTTAAATAGATTGAAGCTCAAATAGCAGTTGCTGCCTTTACTAAATTATTCTTCTCATAAATGTCATCTGTGGTTCATCGGCTCCTGCTTAGCATTTCACTATTTCTGGACTGACTGGGTTTGTTTTCTTTCAGCCTGACAAAGATTTGGACAGCTCCCCTCTGAGGGCTCTTCCAGAAAAAACATACCGACAGCGGCCTGAATGCAGTGTTTTCTTCCTCCGTCAATCCTTTCACCGTTTGCTTTCTTTCATTCTCTCTGTCTCTCTTTTTTTCTCTCCTCAGAGAGATAACAGTATGGGTCTGTAGTCTAACAACATATCTTTTCCTTCTTAAAATCACTGATTCTGAAAACAAAGACCCTTTTTTCAAATTTACAAGCTTGACTTGATTTGCAATAAATATCTCTGCTCTAAATGCTTAAATTTCTTAAATTGAATTGTTATTGTTATTAATCATTTTATCAACCAAAACATTCAGAGTAACTTAACACCAGGCTGAAAAGCAGTGTTTTGCTTTCCTGTCTGGTTTGAAAGTTTCAAGCCTGTTTCATCTCTGACCACTTGCAGCATCCCTGACGGGTGTGGTTGAGTGTGTTCAGAAGTGTGCACCTGTAACCACACCCAGAACTGATGTCACAGAGTCCTGGAGTACACCTGTACATCACTGCAGCAAGCTGAGAAGTTAAACCACTGCAGGTTAGCAAAAAACAAGATTTTGAGGAGGTGTTAAGTTACTCTTTAATACGTTTTTAATGTGTTGTTCTGACGTGTTTCAAATGGTAGAAGTTTCACTTTGGAATGAAAGCCAATCCCTCAAGAAGACAAATATATACTTAATATTACAGAGTGAGAGCAATAACAGCTAGAGTAATACATGGAAACTGTTGTAAGGGCATAAATATGTATCTCTAATCGAGAGACTATATTTAGAGAACCCTTGTACATCAGGAGTAAATGCACCACCAATCACCTAATGCTTAAACAGTCTAAGGCTAAGTAGCCTTAATGGACTCCGGAAACTCCTCCTGAAATGTTGGGAGGAAGAAACTCTGCTGTGCAGGATTGTAAAATTGATTCATGATGCACTTACAGCAATATTTTAATAGCTAATAAGAAAATGAAATATTGTTTCAACTGCATGAATGAGACCACAGGAACGCGGGATGTAGAATTGCTGAACCACTTCCAAGGCTGAAACCCTTTTTATTCCCATCACAACATCTCACCTGGATGACACAGGTGGCCCGCCTCATGCTAACAAAGTGCTTCCTCTCCAGGACGGCCCTGAAGCGGCGCTGCAGCGTGACGATTCGCCGCAGGACTTCCTGGTGGAGGAGGGTCTGAAGCCGCTGACGCTCCGCCTCCCGCAGGAACACCTATGTCATACGGGAACATTTAAATAAGCATAGTACTCTCAGATAAGATGGTGCACCAAAGAAAACAGATGCTTTTCTTACCATCGTGTTGCCCACTTGGTACCCAGCAGGTGGCAGGTGGATCCGTCTGAAAAACTCCCTGATGCCTGACTTGGTGGGACTCGTGCCTCGAGGCAGCAGCACATGAAAGTGGCGCACAAAGTCCTGCAACATGGTATATGTGTGGTCAATAAAGCAGTTTAAGATACAGTGAGACTTCATGGTAGTTGGCAATTACTGTTAAATCTCAGTTTCTTCCGAAAACACCTGAATTTCCCCATTAAAGGCTGATCTTATCTTAAAAATAGAACATTACCAGACACCTCATTATATTAAGAAAGCTTGCTCTTCTATTTATATATCAAAATAAAAAAATGACAGTAAAATAACTGTAATCCTAGTAGACTGATAACTGTAAATCTCATCATCTAGCCATCATCTAGCCATATTTAGCTTTATTGGCCAAGTATGTTCTGGCATACAAAGAATTTGATTTGTGTTTTCACAGTGTACTTACACACAGTGCCAAGAACAAATGCACAGAGGGATACACATATACATACAGCTACAAAAAAGATAACAAAGCTAAACATATATGCATGAGATACAAAACGATACATAAAAAGCGACAATAAAATGACCATTAAATCATGGAAATAAAAATAGATTAAATAAAAAACAGTATGTATTATCAGCCAATCTTTATCACTGAACTAAGAACTAGCTGCCCAATGCTACATATAAATAACACTAACACTAACATGGCATCGACTGTAGATCTGCTGTTAGGTGGTACTGCAGTAGGTGAGGATTACCTGGAAGGTGTACTTGATGCTGTATCCTGATTGTCGGATCCGGACCGTTTCCAGCATACCTGTGTATCTGAGCTGTCTGAGCACCAGGCTGTCATTGAAACGCAGCGGCAGCTAAAGAACACACACACACACACACACACACACACACACACACACACACACACACACACACACACACACACACACACACACACACACACACACACACACACACAGACCGAGAGAGAGAAAGGGTAAATAAAATGAAACAGAAATTAGCAGTCAGTCATGAGGAAGAGCTGCATTTAAGCGATGACTCTCTCTGCGGCAGAAATTACCTTCTCAGCATTGGAGCGAATACACTTGACAAAGTACGGCTCTGATTGATCGAGAGTCTCCATCAGCTTATTGAGGGACGCCTGCACACACAAACACAAACCATTGATATCACACCATCATCCAATGTGATCCACTTTTATGCTACAACACAATATAGCTCTTGACTGCATTTATGATTCGAGAATTAATACTTTATTCTCATTTCAGTATAGTTGATAAGAATCATATCCTGATTTATGTCTTTATTCAGGCCACAATATGTATTGTATGTATAAGTAGTGTAGAAAAGTGTTGTAAAAATCTTTGAAATCTGCATGTTTAACTTCATGTTCTAATTTAACTTTTTCTTGTGCAGGATATATTGTAACGCCTGCTTCTAATCATTACAGGCTGCTGCTGCTGCTGCTGCTGAGTGTTGTTGTAATTCACTGATTTTCCAGCAGAGGGCGACAGCAGCACTGACCTGGAACTGTGCGCTGATGCTGGGCGGTTTCTTCTTCTTGTGCAGGTGAAGCAGAGACTTGGTGATGCGGTCGTGGAGCGTCACGCTGCTCAGGTAGCGCAGAGACTTCACGTCCAACAAGTGCTGCAAACACGTAATATATGAGCCCGTGTCCGTAATGCTGATACCTGTCGTAAGACCTCTTTGATAACTGAAGATGCAGATGCTGTTATGTTTGTGTCTTACCTTGGGAAGGGTTGGCTTGATTTTGCAGTTTTTGTTTCTCCTACAGGTGAGAAATATTGTTTTTGTTAACAGATATTACGTACATTTGTTAAGTTGGGTGACTCATTACAGATTTTGTGGAACCAGGGATACCCTCCCTTTTAGTTCATGTATGCTTCATCCTACGCTACACTACCCCTGAAAGAGCTCAGACGACAACAGGGTGTATAATGGAAACTCATCTAAAAGAGGAATAAACTACTTCCTGGCACATACTAAGTATATCAGTACTGACATTAGGAGCGATGTCCACCTTTTCATATTATGATTTTAAAGTCTATCAGCTTAGACCAACAGATTGGGGTCAATAGCTTCCAGATGAGTAGGTGAAATAAAATTAAAAACAAATGAATGACCAAAACAAAAATCTAGTACTTGAGTTTGTGTGTGTGTGTGTGTGACTCACAGTAGGATGCCCTGAGCTCTCTCCAGGAGCTTGCTGCTGGTCGTGTTGAGGAAGATCCCGTCTTCTTCCAGGGCGGGACTTCCCGTCGAGGACAGACGACCGGACCTGGAGCTGCGACCGTTACAGCCGACGCCATAGCCATCCCTACAGAGGCAGGGACAGAGGGACGGAAAGAAAAGAGAGGTGAGAGAGTGCCAGCAAGTGTTTCTTGTTAGATAGTTATAGTAATCTGAGACAATGTTTATATCAGAAATACTGCTTCTTGCAGTTTTACATTTTGATTTGTCCCTTTCTTTGAATGATTTTCCAAAAGGACCATGCCCATACACACCAAAAAAGATTATGATTTTGGACAGATTAAGAAACTAAAATCTCTGTTCTTGACTCAGATTGAGGTTTCTTCCATTTTTTCCCCATTAAAGTTTTTTTTGGGGGATTTTTTCTTATCCGAATTGAAGTATAGAGGGTGTCATATACTATGCAGATTGTAAAGCCCGCAGAGGCAAACTTTTGATTTTGGACTATATAAATAAAACTGACTTGACTTGACGCTTGTATCGTGTGGGACTCACCAGCTGGCCTTCTCATTCAGGGCGTTGGTGCCTTGAAGATCTGACAGAGGTGTTCGGGGGTTCTTCCTGGTGATACCTGGATGGCAGGAGGACAGGAAGAGGACAGAGGAAGAGGAGAGGGAAGAGACATATGAGATTTAAAGCTCACTGGATTTATCTAAACCTGCATCTCCGACCACAGCATGACGATCCCACTCCCCCTCCCCCATTCCTTCACCTTTGCCAAGTACAACAACCACCACGATGCTTTCACCATGGACATACTTTATTTTATACAGAGCCATATTTTCCCATTTTATATCCCCACTACCCTTCCTTTATCTCTCTCTAATCTGGCTATCTTGCTGCCTTTTCTCCTACTTTCATCCACAACTAAAGCTTCATCTTGTTCTTGTCTTGGACTGGCATTACTTTTGTGTGTGTGTGTGTGCGCGCGCGTGCGTGCGTGCGTGCGTGTGTGTGTGTGTGTGTGGTTTTGGCAGTGGAACATTAATGCCTCTGGAGATATCGGCAGCTAATGAGCTGGTTTTCTCTTGTAAAACTTTAAACTCACTGCTTTTACTATGCAATGACTTATTTCACAGAACTTCACTCTGAATTCTGTTGTGTTCAACAGCAAACACACACACACACACACACACACTCACACACACACTTCACGGTGGATGGAATTAAAGTTTTGTTCCACGTTTCGGGAAATACATATTTTCGCTTTCTTGCAGAGAGTTAGAAGAATACCACTCTCATGTCTGTACAGCAAATATGAAGCTACAGCCAGAAGCCTGTTAGCTTAGCTTAGCACAAAGACTGGAAACAGGGGGAAACAGCTAGCGTGGCTCTGTCCAAAGGTGACAAAATCTGCCGACCAGCGTCTCTAAAGCTCACAAATCCACATGTTAAATCTCACTTGTTTAATCTGTACAAAAACCGAAATAAGTAAACAACAATCAGCCGTTCGACAGCGGGGTTAGGTGCCAGAGTATTTCTGGACCAGTAACTTCCTGGATTCTCTGCTGGTTGCCTGGCAACTGTGGTGGTACCAATGGTATCTATTTTCTCATCTGACTTTCAGCATAAGATCGAATATTTACCAAGATGTGGAACTACTCCTTTAAAACCAAGCAAATTTTTTAGTAACAGTAATAACTGTGAGGCTGCTGGTTGTCAGATCATTTGGAACAGTTGGGGATGAATTTGGGGATTTACGAGAGACAGATTATTATTATTTTTTTTTTTTAAATGTAAAAACTGATGCGACAGAGGTTGAGCTATCCCAACTTTTAGTCCCCGTTATGTGTCATGCCCTGCCATTTCCCATAATGCATCTCGATTGTGTTTTCACTAAGAGATACAAGCCTGGTAAATGCCCACGTCTTTCAAACCCCACGACATCTCATTGTAACAAAAGGATTTCCGCTTCTAGTCTCCAAACACAAGGCGAGATAACCCCTGATGACATCAACAGGGTTATTTTTTCAGACTTAACATTTCCCTTTCAGAGCCATGGAAGACATCATACGACTGTTTTTACAGGCTGAGTAGTACTGTTCATGACCAGTATATTGATGTTGACGTGTAAAATCCGAGGAGTTTCCCTTTAGTGGAGGAAACTCTTTGGGGAATTTAGTTGGAAATTTACTTGGAAAACAAATTCAGTGCCGGCAGCTGGAAATTTCCTAAGAAATCAAGTTTTGTGCGTGAAAGCAAAGTGCTGCTTTACAACATGAAGCACGTGACACGCATACACACACACATTTGGATATTTAGGCACATGAAGACACACTCAGCCGCACACGTACGGACAAGTATGTTCACTTCGGAAGCCAAATGTGTGACAAAGGACGACCAGAAAACCCAAGGGCGTCATTAAACCCTGCCGGTTCACATGGGACTGATTCATTTGTCTGATCACTCATGCGTGAGAATAAGTCTGGTTGTGAGCTCTGGAGCTCGGTGAGTCAATCTGAACGGAGCTCAGAATCACCCAGATGTCTGATTTCCAATATCTTATTAACAGCCGTAATAAAAACAGCTTACTGAGGCTGAAAATCATATGCGATCCATTATTCCCAGCTTGACCACAAAGGACTTTTTGAATAAAGCCTGGAATTGATTTCTTTGATTGGGTTGAGATGTTTAAAGAGCTTCTGATTGAGATTTAAAAAATGGGCCTTTATTGACCGGAATCCATGCCATTATAAACCCCATTAACAGAAAACACCTTTCAAATACTGCTTAGATAAGTTAAAGGTTGAGTTTCCCTCCAAAATCTCATTAATGTATCTAATAAAGTCCAGTTTAAAACATAGATAAGTTGAACCTGAAGAAAAGGCACCCCTTTCTAAGACAAGCTCTTAAGATGGCTCATAACCTTAATAACTTTACACCAGTAAACAGAATTAATTCGTTTTCCAAAGATAGTCAATACTCCTATCACTGGTTTTGATACTTTAAGTTTAATTGATTTCTTGACCCAACAAACAAACTGCCAGAACTAAAAAATGGCTATGAAATGTCCTATTTTTTGTTTTGGATAACCTGAATTACACACATGCACACACATTGAGAAAAAACCCTACCCAATAAATTAGAAGTAGAGAGGTTCTAAAAATAAAGAAAACACAAGTAACTTGTGAATATCTAGTTTTGGATTGAAACTAATTATACCAATAACTCCACTGACTGATTGAAGCACGTTGAATAAAACATAAAGTTGTACAGTGGTTTCCTAAATATTTGCCTTCATCCATTACCTGTCTGTTGTGTGTGCAGATGGCCCATTGTTATTATTATTTAAGGGAATTTCTCAATTTCCCAATTTAAAAAAAAGGTGGAAAAAAATAAATCAATGCTGCAAAAATCTGTGAAAATCAGTTAGCAGCACAAAAAAACCAGCATGTTTTTTTTATTACTTTGAATGGCTAAACAGAAGCACTTTTGATTTTCAAGAGGATGCTGTTTATTTTTAGATGAGAACAATGTGGGCAGGAAACAGAAGAACTTCATGATACGTGAGGACATAAAAATCCAAATGAACCCCCTTTTTTAAAATCGTGATATTTATTTTTGGTAAAAAACAAAAACCGACAACTCTATCTTTACAATATGGCGGAGAGTCTTGAGGTATTTGGCGTTACTTACTGTATTTCTCGTCTTTGCATCTTTGAAGGATCTCGAGGCTCCTCTGGTGAACCGGGTGGTGAAGGAAACTGAAGCTGTCGACAGTTTTGACAACAGCACAGGGAACTGCTGCATCATTCCCTAAAACACACAGAGAGAGAGGGAGAGAAGAGAAAAAGACTCCATTTTAGATCATGAAGGAAAAACAGTTTTACATGTTAAACAATAGAAGAACAAAAACTAGGGACGGATAGAAAGAGGAGATGAAAATTAAAGTAGGGAGAGAAGGTGAATTAACAAACAGGAAAAGAAACAAAACAAAAGGATGACGAGGCAGATAAAAATTAGAGAGGGAATTCTTCAAGAACACAAAAGAACAAAGACACAAACTCCTCCGAGATAAGTCAGTGGTGACATTTTCAAACACTCTGCAATGTAGCAATCCTCCCGGTTGTGACAATAAACACTGCAGAAGAAGATCAAAATCTCTCTTCTTCTTCTTCTTCTTCTTCTTCTTCCTTCTTCATCATCAACAGCAGAAGCACAAGTTAAACCTCCTCACCTCCCCAAACACACCCTGTTGTTCTTGACCCAATTAAAACAGGTTTGGACATCACAGTATAGTACAGCTTTCTTTACGGTAATGAATTACAGTTTAGTATACGTGTGTGTTTGTAAGTGTTGAGAGATGAAGTTAAGATCATCTCTTAGCATGTAAACAGTCGTGCAGAAACACCATATGGAGCAAACTGTTATTGTTGCAGCTGCTGCAGCTTTTGGAGACAAAAAATGACTTTTGAAATGTTCCTGTTTCTGACAAAATGCAGGAGGAAAAATAAGATGTGTATATTTTGGGTTCAAGTTTTTATCATGTAAGATAATATAATTAAGGCTGCAACTCGTGCATATTTTCATTATGGATTAACCTGTTGTATTATTATTTTGATTAATTGACTATTTAGTCTATAAAATGTCAAAACAAGTAAAAAATGATCATTTGAAATCCCTCACATTGCTTGTTTTGTGTGACCAATAGTCCAAAACCAAAAAGATATTACATTTACGATGATATAAAACAGAGAAAAGAATCATGTTTGAGAAGGCGCAGACAGCACATTTGGCTTTTTTGCTTAGTAAATTCTTTAATAATTAATTGATTATCAAAATTGTTGTTGTCGACCCACATATCAATTAATGGACTAATCGTTTAAGCACAAAATATAATAAAATAAATTAAATATAATGTTTCTGCAGACGCTGGATTCTACAGAAGGTTAGTTTGGTGTTTATTTACATGAAAAACTGTATTTTCTTTTTCTTCAGTATCTTTAAAGCCCATGAAAACTTGGCTTCGAATCTTCAAGTATTTCTCTGTAACATAAAATATTCATGAAATAGGCAACAACCATTAAAAAAAAAAAACATTTATTAGAAGTTCAACAGTCAAAGCTAATCTGTGTGGGAGTGGTTGAAACAGATTTGATTGGCGGTAACTTAGCAACCCACCAACTGCCATCAGATTCCGATTCTTATGTCGCTAAATCCTGATGTGAAATAACCCAAACTATTCCAACTTTGTAAGATAATAGTGTGTTCATGTAGGAGCCCACTGCTGCCCCGTTCATTGTTGTACTGGACTACTGGACATTTCCTCACCAGTTTTTTTGTGGGTGTGTCTCCGGCCGGCCTCCCTGAAAGCCACCAGGGCTCTGAAGTAGGCTCGCAGCACGGCCCAGCGGAAGGTCGCCACGGGGTCGATTCCCATCAGGCTGCAGATGAAGGCGTTCTTGCTGCTCTTGAGCAAGGCCACAATGTCGGGACGCATGTGGTCAGTGTTCTTCTCCCTGAAGTCCTGAATGAAGGAAAGACACACGCGCATCCAGCCGAGCATTAGCTACTCCTCAGGACTGAGTTTAAACTGTCAGTTTGTTTCTTTATCCTCTCACTGATATTTTCTCATCAAAAGGGCAACCTTAAGATAGAAAAATCACAAAATATTAAATACAAGCAGAAAACGTTGCCTTTTTCTGGACAGTGTGTTTTCTTGCTTGTTAAACAGCGGAGAGCCAGTTGGCAGCAGAGTTTACAAATGTTTGAGGGCAAATGTTTCACTGCCGTTACTCCACAAGGAAACGGTAGAGTTAGATGAGAAGATTGATACCACTGTCATATCTGTCAGCAGCCGGTTAGCTTAGCTTAGATTAGCACAAAGACTGGAAACAGGGGGAACAGCAGCACCTATCCAGCCCCTCTAAAGCTCACTATTTAACACATTATATTTTGGATGGGTACAGTAACTTCCTGGAGTCTCTCTTCTCACGGTGACGACAAGTAAAGTAAGTAAGCAAAACCGCAACTTAGCTTTTTTTTCCACTTTGGATTTTGACCGGATTAAACGAACGAGATATGACGTGTTGATTAGTGAACTTTAGACGTGCTGGTAGGCAGATTTTGGACCGGGTCAGACTAGCAGTTTCCCCCCGTTTCCAGGTGTTATGCTAAGCTAAGCTACCTGGCTGCTGGCTCCAGATTCATATTTAACAGACAGATGCGAGAGTGGCATCAATCTTCCCATCTAACTTTCAGCAAGTGAATAAATGTATTTCCCAAAATGTCAAACTATTCCTTTAATCTCCAGGTTTAGAGCAGGGAAAAAGGCAAATATCTGAATCATCAGCTTCGGTCATAATTTAAAAAATTATACAAACTGGAAATACATCATTCAGTCATATTTGTTTTCATATAATTTTCACTTCTTTACATTAAATATGAGGTGCAGAAACACTTGCTTGAGCACACCACCATTTCTTCTTCTGCCCCATCTGTCTGTAAGCAATTAAATATTTCGACTGAAGCTGTGCTACGATAACAGAGCCATGAACTGTAAACCCTTCAACATATTCTCTCTCCATATGAAACGAGTCAGCTGTCAGCTGTTCACCACCGAGACAACGTCGGACACATTTCACGACTGTGGCTCTCGCTGCACGATTCACACCAAACAACTCCTTGGCTCTCAGTGGATATGGGATACCTTTCCACATCCACAATAACCAACTGCTACAGATTTATATTATACAGTCAAACAACAATACGCTCGCCCCATTCCAGCACATGTGCTTCTTATCAAAACGCAGCTGGGAAGCGAACAGAGAATTTGATTTAGCTGAAGAAAAGAAAAAAAAAAATAGGTCAACAGAACAACAAGAAGGTCTGCTGAAGGGTTTAAGTGAAGTGAGAAAAATATTCCTTCATCTGTTCAGAGCTTCGATTTTAGACTTAAAACACACAGACAGAAGAGCTTTGTTTAATTTACATTTTAGGAATTTAGCTCACACTTTTGATCCAGATCCAATCCTGATTTACAAGACACACAACACCAGCTTGACCTCTGTTAAAAGGAGCCATTTTGTATTATATTTTTTTTCTCATTGTTAGACAATTAAAGCTTTGTTGTGATTAGTCCTTGACTTCTCTAACATACTGACATGTAACACACAACTGAATTAACACAGCTACACAGCAGGTTTGATAAGGTTACTGAGGAACTGCTTGGCTATGTTTTCAGTCTTTTTTAACAAAATTACGGTAGATAGTTGTGAAGGAAATTGTTCTTTATTCAGTCACCCAAAGGAAGATAAAATCAGACTTTCGGAGCCCAGTTGATTGCTTCATCAAACCCCCAAACGAGTGACCGTCTCCAAATCTGATTCCAGCCGCTGTAGTTTTGGCCTGTGCATGATGTCTCAGGTGTTCAAACCAGGTAAGAACACATGAAAAAACATCTGAATTAGCATCAATCCAGATTGTGGTTCGCCTCTGCTTTGTTTTGTTTTGCTACGTTAAACATGAGTGACTGTTGGCCAAGAGATGTCAACATTTACATCCCGTCTCTTTTTCTCTTTAATAGCTCAGATTTAATCTTAATTCATAACAAAGCGTGTTACATTCTTGAGAGAACAGAGACACATTTTTGGGTGCCTTGATTTGGTTATTTGAATGTCATAACATTGTTGTCATGTGTAAAAAAAACTGAACTGAAAAAGTAAACACAGACTAACAGCTCAAAACCTGCTTGGTGTAAACAGACCAATAAGAGCCAGAAGTTCATTTTTCATTTGGATTAATTACTAAAAAATATATTATCTCACAATACTGCAGGATGCTGTACACAAACTAACCACCTTATGGCTGATGTGTACATTCTCACATATATATCTCACACAAAGCCCATATACGGACTATCAGAGAACATGCATCTCACCTTGACTCCGTACTTGACTTTACCAGCGTAGTGTCTGATGATGAAGGCGGGCTCCATGACAGCAGGGAACTCGATGTAGCTGTTTCCTTCATGCTGACGCTTGAACTTGTCCAGCAAGGTCTGATTGGAAGCCTGGGGAAAACTAGAGGAAAACAGTGATTTTAACAAAACACAAATCATCGGGACATTGGAAATTGAAATATATATATATATATATATATATATATAAAATTTACTTTAAAATGCATAAATCTCTGACATTAGACTTTATGCACAACAAGGCAAATACTAGTAGAAGACTTTTTAATCTGGGGAAACTCTCCTTTGGCACTTGTTTTGCTACAGCCATTTGTGACTCTCCAAGAAGGCATTTCATCTATTTACAGTAAAAAGCGGAATCTAAATACTGTCGCACAACAACCAACTACTCCATCTAATGATTACTTACTTGCATTTCTCAAAATTTAAGGAAATGATACAGTATCTCTGATTCCTTTCCCCTAACCCTCAAGGATTCAAACTCTGTCACACACTTAATGCTATGGCTCAGATTTAACCACAGTTACAGCACGTCTACTTGCACGATCTTCTTTGGTGTTTTTGCTTTTGCTTCATTTACTACTAACCTCACGTGGCTGCATCAACATACCTAAAGGGATGTTTCATATCATCTAAACCTCTCCTTCCTGTAGTTCTGCCACACACTGCCGGCTGAAGTATATCCGCAGGGGTCTTAAAGCTTGATGCTGTTACTGTAGAAATGAACCCCCACACTCGCCCCCTATCCTGCAGTAACCTAATCCACTTCTCCAGAGGCCCTGAAGCCCCGCGAGCTCCACTAACTATGAATGATGAGATCTCTAAGAGTCTTTCTTTCTTTCTGTGTAATCATTTAGCATGAAGCCCCTTCCTGTGGCAGCATAAACCCCAGGAGACACCCTGTCCCCCCTCATTTCTTCTTTAGAGATCCCCCCTTTGACCCTTATTCTCTAAAAGTGGTCTCACCCCTTTACACACACACACAAGCACACATTTATATACGTATATATATTTGATGTATGGAGGAGGAAGATGCAGAGGCAGAGTGCTGACCTGCAGGAGGAGAGCATTTCACAACACAGAAGACAAAGAGAAAAACTCAAACGTGATCCAGAGATGCTAGTGGAGGACGTAGAGTGTCTTGATGCTTTAGTAAAGCTGTGGTAGAAGACCTAGTGTTGGTATCAATCAAGCTAAAGAGCAAAAGGCCTGCACGGGGAGCAGTTTGTCTCTTCGATTCACCAGATGGGCGCTAAAGGTACTCGTGCAGGGTGATCAAAAGGTCAGTTCAACAAAGCATGCTACAATGAAATTTGTTTTGCTTTCCACAACATTCAGACAAGGTAAGGATGTAAATTATAAATAAGTCAACTAAGGCAGTGGGAAAAAAGCCCAAACTCTAGCAGAAACATGCCTAAACTGTACACAGGTGTACAGGAAGTGCATTTTAAGTTATTCTTTATTATCCTCCCAGACATCACACTTAAACCTTTCCTAACAATACCCTGCTCTCCAATTGCATACGCCAAACAACTACCAATAATCAACTATATTTAAAGAGTACAGACCTGATTCTTCCTATAAAAACACCCTTTCCTCATGTTTGGTGTCTGTTGTTTAGATATCATTTGAAATAGTGGAAATTTTGCCCTGATAGTGGAGCTGAAGCAAAGGTCAGGGGGTCACTAAAAACGCTGCTTCTTAAAGCATCGACTATATTTGAGCAGGTGGCGTACTTGCACTCCTCGTCCAGCAGGTGGAACAGTGCTGTGGGTTTCTTGCTGATGAGGTTGATGCAGCCGCTGTTGTCGATGTAGTCGATGTTGTGCCAGGTGATGCCCTCTGCCCTGTACTCCTCCTGCAGGGGCAAAACACAGAGGAACAAAAAGAAAAAGATGGGTCAGTAAATACTTGAAGGGCAAATTGGTTAGAAGGTCTGTCAAAGCTGTTACAGAGAAAAAGACATCATTGACTTTACCTGAATAAGATTGACTCAGTATTTCTCAGGAAATCTTGATGTTCTTATACGCATACAATAGCAGTCGTACAATTGGCATCTATTGTTTGCCGCTGAGCAGCTACATAGGAACCATCAGGGGGTTCGGTGCCTTTTTTGAGGGACATTTTTATGATAGAGGGAAGGTCTGTCTTTTCCTCACTTTTTTCAGCACCGAGAGATTCAAGTTAAGTTGTTTTCTACAACTATCAGGTGACAAACCTGCTCTCAACTTGACTTTTAAAGAGGCACCCTGACAATTATAACAAGTGTAAAGTGTGGCTCACAAGGATCAGAATTTATTATACTCGTACATATTCTCCACAGTGTCCAGACAATGCTTTCACAGCACTAAAAACCTGAATCCCCACTATGAAAACACCTGGCAGCTTGTTGGTTGTCAGTAAAACCGCAGTCAGTTGGTAATGTCTATGTGCCCCCAGGGGCCAATGACGACTGAGGTATATGACCCGCGTCCCCTTAATACCCCTAAGGGAGGAACTAGTGACAAACACCATTTACAATCCCACTTCCAGCTCGGATGAAAAGTGGAGAAAAAAAAGGAAGGGCAGGTTCTCCTCTCTCTAGAAAGTTGCAGTTGAGATACGTTTGAGCAATGTATGTAAACAGTTCCTGTTCCGGTAGCTTCGCAGGTCACAGCGTGTTTTACTGTTGGACTGCTGGAAAAGAGCATGCATACTCAGCAAACCTTCCCTGAATAAGTACAACACTAAAACTTAAGGGTCAGCAACAGCAAGGCAGAGAGCCTAGCTGAACAAAAATAGAAGAAAAGGAGGGTGATTGTATCGAATAATCAATAACAAAAATGATTAAAGCGCTTATGGCAGCCTCTAGATGCTGCAATGTTCTTTACATTCCCCAATGATGGAAAGAACATACTGTTAATTTTGCTGTTCTTAGAGCCAGATGAAAAGCAGTGGGATCATTATAAACAAAACGATTTATCCCTCTTGGAAGCATGAGTGTGCTCAGAAAATGTAATAGCAATGTGCCTATTAGATTATGTCACATCTTGCGCGCAATGTTGACAGATTGCTCCTCTGAGGAACATGAATGTGCTCGGTACATTTCATGGGGTTTTACACTGATGTTTCTTTAGTGTAAATGGAAATTTTGTGCTGATGGTGGTGCTGGAGCAAAGGTCCAGGGGAGTTACACAAAACAAAGAGTCTCATCCTTTGGGTAGCATGAATATGCTCACCAAGCTCATGAAAAACCAACCCAGAAGTTCAGATTTCCACTTTATCACGGATGCTGGCGGTAGACAAAAGCAAGCAAACTTTAAATACCACTTTCCAAAACACAAGTTACACAGAGCTTTACAGGAGAAAGAGAAGAGAAAGAGGGAATAGCAGAGACAGAGAAGACAATACGGGACAAAAACATGGAGATAAAGTGTAAACCACAAGATATAAAGTTATAAACTCAAGAAAAGGCCAAAGAAAACAAGTGAGTTTTAAAATGCTTTTTAAATGCTCACTGATTTGGCTTCTCTAAAGGCCATGTCAAATTCAAGAAACAACAACAGCAAAAAAAAAAAAAAGGGAGGGGAGTCGACAAATTATTAGGAATCATCCTCCAGGAACCATGAATATCCACACCCAACTTAATGGCAATCTGGCCAGAATATGTCACTATATCTCGCTGTGATCCTTAAGGTGTCAGTGTGCTTCAAACAAAGTGTGTTAGTATGTACATACTGTATATATTTGTAGGTCTGGCAATGTATTTATGTCTCTGCATGTTCATGTTGGTACTCTTTTGTATGGATCTATGAGAGTGTGCATGTATTTTTGAACTAGCATTATGGTAATGAAGTAAATTACTAAAATGAGACAGCAGTCAAGTATTCAAAGCAGCACTGGAAGATGCTTTTACATATGCGACGCGTCTGCTGCCCCCTCCTCCTTATTTTAGGCTGCTGATTTACTGACGAGGCATTCAGAACATGTGGTGTGTTTGCTTTTTATTCAGAGGTTGCACCGGATCAGGCAGAACCAAAACGGAGCCGTTAAAAAAATAAAAAAAGAAGTCGCATGCGTGTGCTTTTGTTTAAATCTCATCAAGCCGAGCGCTGACTCAGTTCATCTGGCTAACTTTGTTGCATCTGTCAGAGGGTTTGTGAACATGTGTGTTGACTCAGAGACACAATTAGATGTAGACACACAGATAAAGAGATAAAACACACACACACTCATCAGCCATTTCATCACATACAAACATTTACGTACACAGCAGACAGAGGACTACAAAGCTGTGACTCAGTATATGAAGCACACAAAGAAGGTGGTTCAGTTATGGTTCGACTGAACGCCAAAATGAGCAAGTGGCTATGAGCGGAGTTTCATCATTAAGTGCCAGACATGCCAGGTCCACATTCCACACAAGTCTTCACATTTTCATATGACCCCTGATCTCACCAGCTGCTACTGTCTGAACTAGAGCTGAATTGTTGAGTGGATCTACAAAAAACTAATTGGCAACTATTTTAATAATTACATTTTTGCTGGTTCCAGCTTGTCAAGAGTGAAGATTTGAAGCTTTTCTTTGTCCTACAGAATAGTAAATGTTATGTCTTTGAGTTTTGGGGAACTATAATGAGCATTTTTCACTATTTTCTTGACAAAATGATAGAAAATAATTGTCAGTTGCAGTCCTGGTCTGAACATATTTTGTTTGTCACTTCAGCCTCTCTAAACTCAGTGCTATTGGTCCTCAAATCCAGTGGCGTGGGGTCCAGAGCGTTGCTGGTTTATTCTTCTGCCAGGCTGTTTTCATAGCAGTCCAATTAAAGCATTGATGTAGACTGAGAATGGCACGTGAATGCAACTAAAGACCTGGTAAAATAGAAAGAAAAAAAAACCCAGCAGTACTCTGGACCCTGAGGGCTGACTAGTAGAGTTTAACTGCAACAGATAGGAGAGGTCAGATGAAAACGACACAGACTTATCTAAGCTAGCAGAGGAGAGACAGTAAGACAACAACAGCACAATATTACTCAGAGCATCTCAGAGCACAGTACTCACGAAAAACATTAGACTTTAAGTAAAAACATGCTACTATTAAAGCTTGCTGATTGTAAGGTAGTACAGTAGGTTTAAAACTTGGATGGATCCATTTTACACGTGTCATCAGTGAAGACTGCTTGTTATGGTTCAATGGTGCTTTAGGTGTTTTCCTTGTGCATCTTTTAAATACCGAGTTAGCAACCTTGAGAGCCTTCCTGAGGAGTATTTCTGCATATGTGCATTCCCCTCTGGCAGAGAGTAACAACGTACATTTACTCAAGTACGTACAATTTTGAGGTACTTGTACTTTATTTGAATAATTCCATTTTATGCTACTTTATACTTAAACTGTGCAACATTTCAGAGGAAAAAATTGTACTTTTGTACTATAATTAGAGAGAGACATAACAGATATTGGGACATAGAAGATGAAAAGAGAAAAATCTCAGACCAAAACCAATCTGCAAGCAATAAAAGCCCTATAACTTCCTGCTGTGCTGAAGAAAGCAGGAAGTTTTGTTGTGGTTGATGAGGGTGGTCAGGATAACTCCATCTATTTACGTTCAGTTCTCTGCTGGGTAACGTAGCTCTCAAGAGGCCTGAATTGTGTTTAGCCCGGCGCCCTGTTGCAGAGGTGAGGGAGGCCGTGAGTGTGTTTGTGTGCGATTCTCCGTGTCTCCTGCTATCTCTCTATTTCTTCTTTCCTTATATTTCTCCCTCCCTCAGCGCCTCTTCTCTCTTGTTATGACAGCAGAGTGTTTTTATTGAGCAGACAGGAGGAACGGTGGTGCAATCATGAGAGCTGGAGCAAGTTCTGGTGGTTTTAAAAGCAGGGAGAGAAAAAGGCTAGAAACTGACAAACACACAGATAAAAAAAAAAGACATGCTCGCTTTGTTGACATTGAACACGCTCTGTACGGTTTTTTTGTGGTCCAGATAGAAAGAGCGCATCTGGGACTCTGTCGACCAGCACGGCTCACAGAAATGACGTAAAGGAATGAGAGGGACTGAAGAAGGGTGTAGAGTGCGGAAAATCTGCATCAAAACTTTGCTTTCCCGATCTATGAATAATTAACTTAATCAGTATGACCATTAATATAATAAAGATCACATTTAGTTCAAATCTGGCAGTTCCTATTAAAGGGTAATTCCTGTATTTTTAAACCTGGGCCCTATTTTGGGGTCTAAATAAGACAAAGATCCTTTTTGTTTAACCAGAAACAGAAGTCTCGCTCTGAAATCTCGCAAGAGGTGAGTTGTTGCAGGAAGATGATGGTGTTTCTGGTTAAACAAAACGGATCTTACTCTTTAGGTTCATCTCTGTAGGGAACCTTTCCATAATGTTGTCAGACACAGAACAACAATATGAGCCTGACAGTGGCAAAAACAAGCTCTTTTAGTGGACGTACTTTTGACGGACGCAGTTGCCCACAAGGATTACGTAGCAGCCATTGCAGCTTTAGGTAACTATTAGTCATTTAGACCCCAAAATTTGTAAAAATAGGGCCCAGGATTAAAAATATCAGAATTACCCTTTATGGAGATAGGAACATCCTTTAGATAATCCTCCTCTTAATTCTGTTGGACTCTTACAATGGACTCAATAACAGTAGGCTTCTATCAGATGAAGGTAAACCTGGCCACATGTTTTTTATTTCTTTACTGAGGCAGAACATCTCACAAGTTAAACATGATACCGTGTGTGCCTAAGGCGGTGGCTGTCATGTGTTTTCTTACTTTGATATACCGTCCTCACACAGAAAAGAAATCAAGCACCAATTGGCATGTTGAGTGTAAATACTGAACTCGAGACACACACACACACACACACACACACACACACACACACACACACACACACACACACACACACACACACACACACACACACACACACACACACACACACACCCACACACACACACACACACCTCCATCTCAATGAGGGTTGTGGTTGGTGTGGTCCTATTAGCTTTGGCTGCTGTTCCGAAGGTAAACACACACCGCTGATAAGACCAACTGATTGGTTGGAGGGGGGTGAAGCCCGGAGGAAGGAAGAGGAAAATCCCCCTGATGGAAAGTCAAAATCACCTTTCAAAGTCAGAATGACGTACAAAGAGTTCTCACAAAACAAGTCACAATTTCACTGATAAGGTCTTGATCAAATCGTCAGATGCTGCAGTTAAGTCAGACTTTCAACTGAATATATCTTCTCACCCTAGATAGACACCTTAAGCTGGAGTTATAGTTTTGTGTTAAGGGGTTATGACGTATACATACTCTTCAAGCGTAGCCGCTGCAAGCTATGCTGTAGCTGATGTGCACCCCTTTAAAAATGTAAGTACATGTCGGGCTACAGCGTCTACAAAGATACCATGTGGAGACCGCAGGAACCGTGATTGGTCAACTGGTGCTGCTTGTGTTTTCTCCTACACATTTCTGATCTTTGTGGATAGTGTAATGCTGGTTACTCTTAGTGTTAACTATAACTTAACAGTTACTAAATTAAAACTACTTTCGGGACGAGGGTAAAGCAAGAGCACGGGGCAGCTTCATCTGTGTCACTTGGTCCACTTTTTAATGTCAGCTTCAACTGAACACTCCAACACAACCAAACGTGATAGATCATCTCACTGTCTTACATCATATCACTCCGCCAATCTTAACCATCATTAACATCACAGGCAAGGTGCACCATATCATGTAGTTCCCGAACAGCATACAACATGTATATACACACATACAAACATATGTGGCTACCATTAATTAAATAATGCAAATCTCTGAGAGAAGGTAATCTCCAGAATAAATCTTCACAAATCTAAATCTCATCTTACAATAGTGCAAACCTTCTGCTCACCCCCATAAATTCACAATAAATTAAACTTACAACAAATAACCGTTTAGTTTGGTGAGTTTATGTAAGCCAGGAAAGTTTCTGTGTCTTCTAAAGGTGAGTGCCAGCAGTTTAGGGCTCGATACAATGCAACAGACAAGGTGCAGAGTGCTTTCTCCCCTCATGACGTCAAACTGAGGGTAGAGGGGGCCCGTGGCGTGAACTGCACAACTTTATTCAAACAAACACAAATCAGCAGAGATCTGGCAACCCTCGATTAGGAAGCTATACCAACCAGCCTCAGAGGGGCCCCCAGAGCTCAAGCACCACCTCGACTGTTGTCCTGTCAAATAAACTCAAGAGAGGCAGAGAGCCAAAGTTTTGGAGGACCCCGGTGATTAAAGGATAATAAACGTGAACTCTGCTGAAACAATATTGGGCACCGTCCTGTGAGGGCGAGCGTCTCAGCAGCACTTTGACACTTATTAGTTGAACATAACACAGGAACAAAAACGTTCAAGTGAAAGGTTCAATCAAAACAGAGATAGCCATCGAGGAGCACCTGCTGTCACAGAATGACTGACAACACAAAAATTAAACAATGTACAATACATTTAAAAGACCAGTAGGCAGCTATTGTTGATTAAAACACATTTATATACTATTCTCTGCAGACAGTGAAAGATTTAATTGAGATAATGTTTTATATTTTCTGTAAAATAGATATTTGGCATGTTGAGGATGAAACATTTTACTAGTTATTAAAGAAAAAGAACATTTTCATGTGTAATCATGTCACTATATGTATATTATTAAACCAGAGTCTGTGAGGCTGTACTTAAAACACAGCACTGTTTTCAGCTAAATGCTAACATGCTCACAATATAACATGCTCATAATCATGTTTTTCATGTTCACCATCTTAGTTTAGTGTGTTAGTTTTAGCGCTAAACACAAAGTTCAGCTGAGGCTGATGGGAATGTTACTAGTTATTATCTAGCTTTGATGGCAGTTATTTTAACTTTGTCCTTGTACGACCATCAGCTTCAGCAGCGGAAAATCTAAATATATAATTAAAGTGCTTAACTGTCAATTTTTCATTTACAGTAACACAACCTATTTGTTAGTACATGTTACATCCTGCAGTGTGTGTGTGTGAGTGTGAGTGTGTGTGTGTGTGTGTGTGAGTGTGAGTGAGTGTGTGTGTGAGTGTGAGTGTGAGTGTGAGTGTGTGTGTGTGTGTGTGAGTGTGAGTGTGTGTGTGTGTGTGTGAGTGTGAGTGTGAGTGTGTGTGTGAGTGTGAGTGTTAGTGTGTGTGTAGGGCCTGAGGGCTAACTGTCAGAAACAGATAACAGAACCATTAGCGTATCGGCAGCCTGTGATCTTCTGTGAACCCCCCCCCCCCACACACACACACACACACACACACACACACTCTGTTCCTCTCCTCATTTAGCCTTCAGCGATGGGCCCGCCTGCTAAGTTGCCACAGCCAATCAGGGTTCAGCGCGGGGGAGACGAGAGCTGACAGCTACCGTGACTCAGTCCAACTGATTGAGACTCATTATCACCCCCAAAATGTCTATTTTCTTTCCCTCTCACTACTCTCTCTCTATGGATATGATTTGGAAAAAAAATACAACATGCGCACTGAATATTAAGTGGTTTGGCAGTTGGTATCTGAATAAATGAGCATAATGAATACATAATATAACTGGTCAGGGATTAGTGGTTCAGTAATAGTCCTTTTGAGTGGAAGAGAAAGAGAGAGAGAGGGTAGTTATGAAGCCGGAGCTGACATCTCTCTGATCAGCACAGCAGTTATAGCGAGGACAAACAGTGATGAAATTATATGGGAAAAGAGAAAAAGAAAGGGAGAATAAACAAAAACAAACAAACCAAACCCAGCCAGAATAAACGTACAATAACCTACAAAAAAAGCTAAAAGTGTTGCCGGTGTTAGCAGCATTTAGCTGTCAGGAAGCATGCAGGTCTCTTTAACCCAGCCTGACAGCCTGTTCTGGTCATTCAGCACTTTTCCTCTGACCTTTCACTTTAATGGATGTGCGTGCTAACTTAACCTAGATACATAATTACAGCTGCTTGCACTGTAATGTCAGGGGGGATGTGGCTGTCCAGCACAAAGCAATCACACAAGGGAACATTCAACTTGCAAAGACATAAACAGCCAAGCACTCAGTTTGACTGAAGGTAAAACTAGAACACTTTATCTTGTACTGGTCAGGGATTAGTGGTTCAGTAATAGACCTTTTGAGGGGAAGAGAGAGAAAGAGAGAGAGAGAGAGAGTTATGAAGCAAGTTACAAAAGCAGCTCCTCTCTCACAGTGTGTTCAACTATATTGTACTTCGTTCAGAGCTGAAGAGGAAGTCAGTTAAGTCATTCTTCACTGCATTAGTTGAATCAATCGAAAGCATAAAAGGCACACCGTAGCAAGATCGCGTATGAATGTTTGCGTGTCAAAATGCAAATGCAAAATGCAATGACGTGTTATCAGAAGCTGCACAATAGTCATTGTCTGGATGGTAAAAGGAAAATGTCCGAAATGGCACGGAGAGTAGAGGAGAGGAGATTATAACACTCCTACCTGTTCTAATTTGAAGATGTGTTGGTTGAAGTAATGCTGGAGCCGTTCGTTGGCGAAGTTGATGCAGAACTGCTCGAAGCTGTTGTTCTCATAATCCTCAAAGCCAAAGATGTCCAGGACTCCAATGGACAAGATCTGGTGAAAAAGACAGACAGCTCATTTTCTTTCCAGTTCTTTCAGTTATCGAAAAAAGTTTGGAAAGAAAAACATGAAAAATATCTTCTAACAACACTGTAAACATCAGTAAAAATGTATGATTCTTTATCAGCTTTATTTAGAGATTTTTTTTAATTGTGTTTTCTGTTATATCCCCATTCTTTACAGCTTCGGCGACCCAGTTGCTCCCCGAGTGTCAGTAAGATTCTTGTCATCATATAGCATTAATATGCACCATCTGAAAGAGGCGTTCACTCAAAGAGGGCCTTTAATTATGAAATGGACTGTAAAAGCTGTTTCCAATTTAATCTAATTTTATCCAGCAGTGTTTTATTTCTCTCAGAAGGGCAGTTTTTGTGTTTTTTTTGGTTTTACTCTGGCATAAAAACACACACGAGCACACGCTGCATATATAAACTGTTATCTTGGACATAAGAACAATGACCTTGACAGAAAGTGTAACCTCATCGACCCCCTGACAGCACCGAGGGAGGGCAAACACACACACAGATGATGTCAGTGCCAAGGGAAACACACACACACACACCCCCACACACTGTACTGGGACCAAGGGGGGGTAAACTGAGCTGAGGGGAACTTGATGCCATCTGCCCAAATGTTCTTGGCACACAGACACACACACACACAC